>JAJOOR010012038.1:0-37676 GCA_036250505.1 Solanum acaule
TGATCACCATGGATCAATCCTCAACAATTTATAATCAATTGAGATAGATAGCAATAGGAATCAACAATGTAATTCAATAACATAAACATAATCTAAGTACAATTCCATAAACAAAGGGATCAACCCATAACTTTGCTCATAAGGCCATAATTCTCAACACATCAATATACCAACAATTCAACATGAATAAGTATAGATAATCATAAGAAACATCAATAGAATCTAATCTAAACTTAATTTCACCAATAGAAATCATATTCATAAAGACCCACATCATAGGCCAATTTTTGAGAATTTGGGGATCATGGGTTCTTCATGAATTCCTTTGAAAACTATCTTAAAAACCTTAATTCCACATTAATTCATCAATAGAATGGTTTAGAAAATGGTTTGACAAAGGACCCATGGTTAGATTGAAATTTGGGAATTTTGGTCTTTGAATCTCTTTTGAAAATCTTTGATAGAACTCCTTGAATGAGAGGTTATTCAAGAATCAAGAGTTACCATATCTAAATTATTGAAGACCCATTAAATTGAAGAAGAAATCAGTTGAAAACTCATCTTCTAGCTTGAGCTTCATCAAGGTCTTCAATGGAGTTTTTGAGAGAATCTATTTTTGAGAGGGAAGGGTCAATTTGAAGAATGGGGTTTAATTCTAGGCATTTAGGGATTTAACCAACTTAAAATACCCTAAAATAGGTATAATAACCGTTTATAATAATTCCTCAAAGTAGCAAAACTACCCTTCACTTAGTTGGACCTTTAAACCAAGTCAAACTTGAGTTCTATTTTCGCAGATTTCGTCGGGAAACAAGTTCGCGACGTGGAGGTGTTCCCGCAAGTTTCTGGAAATTAAATTCCGAGACAGTAGAGTCCGCGACGTGTCCGCAACGCGGACCAAACCGTTTGGCCATGGATGGAGCAGGTCCGCGACACGGAGCCACTCCCTCCATGCACAACTTGAAGCTACCTAGGTAGCTTGCTTGGCCGCCAAGGTTGGGGTCCTCCTCGGGGACCATTATGGTGGCCCCCGGGGCGTCGTGTCCGAACGTTTTGACCCTAAAAACATTTATTAAGACACTAGGGTCACCTACACTGATTTTAGACTCCAAACAACTCATAAAAACATGAACAACATACTAGAACACACCAACACGTAAAAGACTAGTTTCCGAACCTCTTGGTCGTCCCTTGATGTTTGACTTCCAAACTCTTTAAAACTGACTTAAAAGGCTATTATTCATTATTTTAACAAGTTATTAATGCATAAAACCCATGTGAGGCTCTACTTTATCCTACTTCATTTTGAGGAGTGTTACAGATATAGTCTGAGTCGAGCCCTCCCACAAATCTATGTACCCTATCATGCATCGTATCAACAAATGCTGGTGCATATCTAGCCAATGCCAAATCCAACCCGTACTCTCAAACATTCATGCTGCCCTGTCGGAGGTTCAGAAATTGGCCACCTGGCTATCTCTAATCTCTCGAGGCAAATAGTGATCTATGAAATCTTCTGTAAATTTATCCCAAGTGGGTAGAGATGCATCTTTTCCCCTAGATCTCTCCCAACTCTCGTACAACAATACTGGAACATCACTCAATTGAAATGCGGCTAACTCAACTGACTTAGTCGCTGAGGCATGCATGACTCTAAAGATCCTATGAAGCTGATCAACAAAGTGCTGAGGGTCCTCTCTGCGATCTGTCCCTATGAACTGTGGAGGATTCAAGGCAAGAAATTCATGAACTCATGAACTTTCGATCCCTTTAGAAGGTCCGGCAACATCTGGCACAACTGGTTGGCGCTATGCAGTTAATAACTGTGCTAACATATATACTACACTCTTGAAATCCTGATAAGATGGAATAGAAGGAACTAGAGGTGGTACTGCTGGTGGAGCCGGAAGTCCTGTAGCCCTTAGAGGCTCTTGAAGCGGTGGAGAAGCTATAGGGGGCTGAGAAGATGCCTCCCACTGGGTCTCACAATGGGCTACTTCCACCTGTGGTACCTTGCCGGTACCCTCGCTTGTAGTTGTATCTAGCCCCTGGCTAGCAGTGGTCTATCTAGTGTCAGCCATCTCTATCTCCATACAAGTACCAATAATAAGCCAGAAACCTCAACCCTCAAGACACCACTCTATAGCACGAGGTGAGCAAAAAAAGGATAGTCATTCTAACATGCCCGGTAGCTTCTTGTTTATCGAATGTGGTGCACAACACATTTGTAAACAAGACTTTACTAGACACGGCTTGCAGACTCCCGAGGATATGACGTTGCTCTGATACCAAGTTTGTCATGCCCCAAACTTGAGGGGCGCAACTGGTTCCTAATGCCTAAACTCAGGCCCGAGCCGACCCTTCTGAACCATTTTCTACTAGCGCATGGCAGCCACATGCAATCAAGGAAATAAACAAGTATATCTCGGCTTAAAACTAAGCCCTCGGCCGGCAAGGCCCCTGTCAACTGATTTATAAAAAAAATAGGTACTCCCAGGAGATCATATAAATAAATAATCAACTAGCACAGATGTCCTGATTGGGCCGTCGAGACCACAGTGATATCTATACAAAAACTAGAAGCAGGTATATATCAAGTTAATACATCTAACAACTCACAAGCTTCAGCAAACCAACAAAACTAGTCCAGCATGGCCATAACCTAGTTGTACACCCCACACACTAGTCTGCAAACCTCAAAGAGTAGTAAAGAGTGGCGGGACAGGGCCCCAGCCTACCCATAAAAATATACACAACAAAAGCTAACAAACCTCCAAACTCTGGCAGCTCCGAAGGAAAGGGGCTAGCCAACCGGATAGAAGTCAATCCTGCTACTGAGGAGGTCTACTCAGTCGTTTGTCAGGACCTGCATGCATGAATGCAGTGCCCCCAAGCAATGGGGCGTCAGTACAAAATAATGTACAGAGTATGAAAGGCTGTAGACTAAATGAGTAAGTATCATAATATACCAAAAGCAATCAGGTAAGGAAATCAAATTTAGATAAGCACTACTGAATATAATAAAATACAATAATTATCAAACATCAACCTAACCAAGCCCCGATAAACCCGATAGGTACAAACAACATACCACCTACTTAGGCCCCCATAAGCCCAGAAGGTGCCAAATCAATCTATATAATCTTATCGGTAGTCCCTTGACTTTGTAAGAAGTCACATAGCCCTTTTTGTCAACGATATAGCCCCATAGGCAGCGCATAGCCCTCTTAGGCAACATCATAGCACTGTGGGCTACACGTAGCCCTCTTTTGCATCACATAGCCCTGTAGGTAATACATAGCCCTCTTTGGCGTCAAAATAGCCCCGTAGGCAACACATAACACTCTTTGGCATCAATATAGCCCCATGGGCAACACATATCCCTCTTTGGAAATAACATAGCCCAATTAGACAACATCATAGCCCCCACAGGTAGTTCATAGCTCAACAACTAACCACAATAGCCCCAAGGGCGACAACAAACAATTGAATAGGCTAAAGACGAGCAATTTAGCTATAAATAATATATATGAATAATCTCCAAGTCGTTCCTAACTTAGGGTCGTTCTTAACAGATTATGAGTCCCTAAAATGAGGGTTTATAACCACTCAATCAGCCAACCACTCACAATTACATCTTCAAGATCACCAACGTAAACTACCTCTAAGGAAGCATGTCGACGAAGGGAATAACCTTAACATACATTTCCAATGAACGCTTGAAAGACCGTAGTTCCTTCACGAAAGTTGTTCCTTATGTCCTAAGCTTCACAAACACTATATATACACAGTTGTACGCACCTATAAACAGTTCATAATTAATCTTAAATCGGCAGATTTGCCATATTGCCCCAACTTGTCGAAACGTCCGTAGAAATTCTTATACACAATCATAAAAGAGTCCCGAGATGATTACCTTAGTTAACCAAGTTTAAACCTTGAAGAAACACCAATAACCACAAATTTATATCTTCAAAAACCAGCTCCAAATGTAGCTAATAGAAGGGAAAAATGATTGCCACGTGTAGGAATTACGTTTCTAGGCACGGGGGTAATGTTTAATGGTAGAAATCGTCAAAAACTAACCTTCATACTGCTAGAACTCCATAGGAACCCTCTCTTAAGCTTTCTCTCTGGTTTGGAACTGAAATGGAATGTTTTGATGGATTAAAACGTTAAATAAGCCGATATACCATATTTTTGATCGGACCCAGATCCGATCCGGATTCTGCCCCGTCAATCCCTAGTAAAAGCCTCATAACTTTTTACTCTGATGTTGTTTTTATACGGCGTTTTGTGCATTACAAACAAGACTCGTAGGGCTTCGATTTATTGGGTAATAGGCCTTCTAACTCTTTATATATTGGGAAAAACATTCAATACATTTGACCCAAATTTCAGAGAAATATTTAAAAAGGAACTTACGATATCTTTCGCCAACTTTTAATTTACCACTTACTTAACTTCAAAACTTGAGATACAACCCTAGAACACTTAAAATATGACATACTACATCATTCTTAATTTATTACCCACCCTCATTGTCTTTCCACGAAGATACGAGTTAATTTAGACGTTTTAAAAAGTCGAGGTGTTACAATTTCTTCCTCAACATTCAATATCTCATCATCAGATACTTCTTCTAATATGTGTTGAGGATGTTGTACTGTGGTTTCCAATTCAACATCAAATTGTTGTCGAACAAATGCAACATCACTTTGATACGCCACATCTAAGAGATTGTCAATTTTAATTCTTCCCACATGCTTACTTTTTATAACAACCTACCAATCAGCTTTGTCTATACGCAATGGATATGGAGCGTAATACACTTGTTTAGCATTTTGTGCAATGATAAAATGATCATAACTTATGTATTTCCTGGTGTGCTTAACTTCAATTATATTATATTTGTGCCTCTATGTGATGGGTCAAACTACTCTCACCGAAACAATACAATCTTCTTCTTAGTCCAACCTGAATACCTCTCTTCAATAATTTCATGAATGACACCATAATATTCAATAGTTTGGCCAGTACCATCAACATCACATTGTATGTAGACACCGCTATTATTTGTTTTCTTGTTCCTAGAAACTTCTTCAGTTTGAAACTTAAAACCATTGACACAATACTTATTAATTGTCAGTACTTGAGATTCAGGTCCAAGTGCTACTTCTTTCACTAATTGCAAATGTTGGACACTTAAGTATTCATCGTAAACCTACGTGATTGTTGTTTCAAGTAATATAATTTAGTATAACATGAATATATTATATATTAAATACTTAGTGATTGCACACTTACATAGTTCCTCAGCCATTTGGAAAATTCTGTATAGATGGCTTCATTACCCCATGTGTTTACGAACAAGTTGATCATTTTACATTCAAGTATTTCGTTAGTTAATGAACACTTATTAGTCTATAATTTGATAACATATTTTTAGCACTTACTTCACATATTGTTGAATCTCTGGACAATTAAGCAAAATATGTGTCACAGCTAATTGCATTTTCATATCAGTGAAGCCTCGCTTTCCACGCTTTTTAGATCCTCAACCATTTTGATTAAAAATTGATATGGATGGAAATAAAGGATCAATATCGCCTTCATCATTGCGATTCGTCCTGTTTCTCCTACATGACACATCATCACCAAAGTAATAAGAATAAAAATCACCAGTTTCTCTCACAATATGACCTTGAATAACTGATCCTTCGATCCTTCCCCTTTGTTTAATCGTTTGCTTGGAACTGCCAATTTTTGTACATGTACATATGTATATATATGTTAATAAAAGACTTGGTGAATATACATAACTTAGTGAATATTTCAAATGGATACATCTATCTTGTTTGAACCGGACCTCCGAGGCGAGCCTCTTATACAAGGTGAATTGGAAGATGCTCCATCACATCAAAGAAACCACATGGAAATATCTTCTCCAATTTAGTAGTAGTAACAAGAATATTTTCCTCCATCCTGTCTAAACTACTATCCAACAACTTTCCAGAACAAAAATCTTTTAAAAACAAGATTTATCTCTGTGACTGGTTTCCACATCCTTTTGGGTAGATGGCTAAAAGCGATAGGAATTAAAGTTTCCATGAACACATGACAATCATGACTTTTCATACCTATCAATTTTCCTTCATTCATATCTGCCCTCTTTCCTAAATTCGAATCATAGCCCTCCGGCATCCTCAAATTTTTAACCCACTCAATAATTTCACGTTTCTCATCCAATGTGAATGAAAAGTTGGCTTTGGGCTTAACAATTCTACCATTATGTAATTCATGCAGCCATAACTCTTTTCTCCTGCAATATTCCTTTATGTCCATTCTAGCTTTTGGATTGTCTTTTGTCTTACCCTTAATATCCATCACTGTGTTAAACAAATTGTCAAAATAATTTTTTTCAATGTGCATCACATCAAGATTATGTCGTAGAAGATTGTCCTTCCAATACGTCAACTCCCAAAATATGCTTTGTTTGGTCCAATTATGTTCAACACCATATCCAGGAAGTCTAGAAGGTGAAGCTTCTATAACTTTAGGTTATTGAGAAACTCTCTCCCAAATTTTCTGCCCTGTGAGTAATGGAGGTGGGGGGTCACTTTCAACCTTATTTTTCCTAAATGCATTTTTCATCTTTCTAAATTCATGGTCCATTGGCAAGAACTGGCAATGACAACCAAATCATGTATTTTTTTTGCCATGCTTTAAAGTGAATGCCTTACTATTTTCCATGCAATACGGACATGCTAGCTTTCCAGCTGTCATCCAACTAGACCACATCCCTTATGCAAGAAAAACATTAATAGTCCACATTAAAGAAGCACGCATAACAAAATTCTGCTTAGTTGATATATTATAAGTCAAAATGCCTTCAAACCACAATTGTTTGAGCTCATCTATCAATGGTTGTAGATAGACATCAATCAAACTTTTTGGATTACGGGGACCTGGAATAACACAACTTAGAAAGATGTAGGGACTGGTCATGTACATTTTAAGAGGAAGATTATACAGAGTAAGAAATACCGGCCAACATGAATAAGGCGAAGCAGCATTAGAGAATGGTGTGAAGCCATCTGCACACAACCCCAATCTAACATTTCATAGTTCTCTAGAAAAATTAGGATATACATTATCAAAATGCTTTCGTGCTTCACCATCAGATGGATGAGACAAGACACCTGACAACCTTTTATATTCACGATGCCATCTCATATGTAAGGCAGACCTCATCAATGCATACAACCTCTTTAACCTAGGAATGAGAGGTAGATAATGCATCGCCTTAATTGGGACCATCTTTCCCATCGGAGTCCTCTTATAACAAGCATATCCACAAAACTTGCAATTTTCTAATTCACTATCAGTTTTGTGAAACAACATGCAACCATTAACACAACAATGAATTCTATCATACATCAATCCAAACTTGGAAACCAAACGCTTTGCCTGATAGAAGTTCTTAGGTATATTAAACTTTGGATTAACTAGTTCACCCAAAAATCAACCATTGAGTCCATAGCCGCATTAGGAATATTCCAATCTGATTTAATGTTCATTAATCTAACCGCAACTGACAAGGCAAAATGTTGACTCCCTTCACATTATGGACTACTAGACTCTTCTAATTGATCATAGAAGCATCTTGCTTCTTCATTAGGAGCTTCCTCAAAATACTGTTCGGGTTCCATCCCACCTTGAACCCCGAAAGCATCATTGATCATTTCATGAACCCTATCTTGTTCAACCCTATCATATTGTTCAACCCTATCCTGTTCAACCCTAATTTGACCATGTGGTGCAAGCTTATTATATTCATCCACAACCATCAAATTATAAAACATACCATCCAATCCATCTCTTTCGCCATGATCAATCCATACAAAATATCTAGGCTTAAATACATTACGGTACAAATGAACCATAACTGTATCTGGTTTAAAAAGTTTTAAGCACTTACATGCACTACAAGGACACCTAACCAATCCATTATTCTTGAAAATGTCACGTGTCATTGTATGTTCAATAAAATCTCTAACACAGTCAATAAACTCAAGTTTCAAACCAGTACCAATTTCATAATGCATATTATACATCCACAAACGATGATCCATCTACAAAAATATAGATATTCAATTATATTATAAATTAAATTTAATAATAATTTTACTACATTAATTCATTGTTAATATATATTTATAATAATTACTTAGTAATTCTAATTAAGTTAAATTACTACATTAATTCAATTGCTAAAGTATATTCAACTTCAATTTCTAAATTCAAGTTCATATTATAAAAGTTATTAGTTATATATAAAGTGCAAATCCAATAATTAGTTATATATTCAAATTCTAATTAAGTTCAATTAGTTCAAGATCTACAAAGTTAAAGCTTAATTAATTAATCAATACAAATTAATTAAGTTCAAGTTCTAGTTAAGTTGATTAAAATTAAGTTTATATTAATTCCTAATTAAGTTTTCAAGTTATCATAAATTAATTAAGTTTAATAAAGTTCTAATTAATTTATAATAATTTCAAATTAATTAAGGTCAATAAGATTTTCAAGTACTACAAAATTCTAATTAAGTTCAAATAAAATCCAAGTTTTAATAAGAATAAAAATTAAGTTCTAATAAATTAAAGTTAACAACATTTCAAGTTCATATTCATAATTAAGTTCAATTTATAGTAAATTTAAGTTATAATTAATTATAATTTCTAATTAAGTTGTAATTCAAATCCATAAAATTCCAAATTCAAACTAGCTAGCTAGTGTCCCAAATTCAAACTATTAGTCCTAAAATATCAAATATAATTCAAACTAGTCCTAAATTCCATATTCAAAGTAGTCTTAAAATCACAAATTCAAAGTACTCCTACAATTCAAAAATCAAACTAGTGCTAAAATCCCAAATTCAAACTATTAGTAGTCCTAAAATCTCAAATATAATTCAAACTAGTCTTAAAATCACAAATTCAAACTAGTCCTAAATTCCCAAAATCTAACTAGTGCTAAAATCCTAAATTCAAACTAGCTAGCTATTCCTAATCCCAAATTCAAACTAGTAGTTCTAAAATCTCAATAATAATTCAAACTTTAGTTAGTCCTAAAATCCAAAAATCAAACTAACTTAAATAATACCTAAATTCAAACAACTCCTTAAATACCCTAATTCAAATTAATCTTACAATCTCAAAATCAAACTAATTAACTCAAGAAATACCGAAATTCAAAAAAATCCTAAGATGCCCTAATTCAAACTAACCCTAACATTAAAATTTTCAATTCACAATCAAGAAACACAAACTAACAATCAATAAACACAAAATCAATAAACTAATTACAATTTAATAACTAACAAAGTCAAATAAATCAAAACTAATTGAATTTTTTTTTATAATAAATAAAACCCTAACTTTAAAGGAGAAGGAGAGAATGAAGAGAGAGGGGAAGGAGGCGGCAGCGGCAGCTCCGGCAAGTGAGACAGTGGTTGCAGCTCCTCACGACTTTGATCGGCGGCAAAAACTAGCAGAGGAATAGCATCGTCGGAGTGGAGAGAGGGAGAGGAGAGGATTTGAGAAATGAGGAATGGGGGAAAATTGCGTCTATATGTATCAGATATTTATTGAAAAGCGACGGACAACGTCTCTAAGTCCGTCGTTTTTCATTAAATAGTTGACCAAATAATTTGACCAAAACGCGACGGACATAAAGACGCTGTCTGTCGCTTGTTTAAAATATTTGACCAAATAATTTGACCAAGAAGTGACGGACATAAAGATGGTGTCCATCGCTTTCATAAAAAAATTCAAAAGAGACGGACGGCGTCACTATTGTTAAATTTATATTTAATTATTTTTAATTAAAAACAACGAACAATGTCTATATTTATATTAAATAAATAATTATTAATTTTATATATATTTGGCGAAAAAATCCACAGAAAAAAGTGACGGACTAAAAGATGTTTTCCATCGCTTTTTGTAAAATAATTTTTAAAATAATTATTTTTATTAGAAAGCGACGAACAGTATGGCAAATGGTGTCTCTTTTTGTAGCGACACCATCCGTCGGTTTTGTGTCCGTCGTTTTTTAGTAATTTTTTAGTAGTGTATAGAGATGATGGCATGCTAGGAATATCACAAAAGAAAGGAAATAAATTAGAGCAAACAAAGCAAATGAAAATCCAATCAAAGGAGTAAATCAAGGACCAATTGGATCAGAGAAAGGACAATTCATCAAATCACAAAGGAAGCAAGAAACAATCAATGAAGATTAGACGAGAAGGACATTAAATTAAGATATATTTAAAGGAAATGCCACGACAGAAAAAGAAAAAAGATATGCGAAGAAATCAAATCAAAATATCAAGAAAGAAAAGATGCTATTGCATGTAGGAACATATTTGATGTGGACATGAATCTGCAATCATCCTTAATCAAGAAATCATTACAAATCTTTGCTTGAATGAAATACCCTTGAATTTTAGTTTTAGAGTAAAGAGAGTCTATAAAACTAGTCCTACTATAACAAGAAGTTTGTACTACAGTTTACTTGAATTGATGTACTATCTTTCTTATGTCATTCATAAAGAACTTTACTCTCTCAGTCTACAATTGTAAGGTAAAAAACAAAGAAAAAAGAGATGGTGTGAGTTACACAAGTAGATGTTGTATCTAGAATATAAAGTATGTTAGAAGTCAAGAATGACAACTATTGTACCCACTAGTTTACAATAAGCTCTTAAATAAACCCCTATAATCCATGTGGACTGGATTAGACACTACATCGCTGATCCAAACTAGTATAAAAACACTTGTCTCATTTACTTTCATCCCTTAGCATTACTTATCACTATTATACATGTAACATCTCGCAAATTGAAAGAAACTAGAAAGAGCTGGAATTAGAAAGAGTGATTTTTGAAAATAATACAAATCTGGAAAGTTGGTTAGATTAAGTGAAGTTTCAGTTTTTGGTCAATTTCAAACCACCATAATTCCTAGCTCAAGATGATTTAGGTGTGTTTCTAGATATAGTAGAAAATATCCTGGAATAATCTTTCCAACGCCGCCGAGTTTGCGCGATTCCGAGTTCATATGAGTGAGTTATGCCCATTAGAAGTTGGGTTGTTCAAATAAGGAAAGTCCAATCCAAATTTTAGAAGGGCATCATTGGTAATTAAGTTGGGGTCTAAACTGATTGGATTCATTTTACGCTTTTGAGAAACAAGTTAGGGTTTTGAGAAAAGAGAAAAGAAGAGGAGCAAAGAGGAGAAGGAGCAAGGAATCGTCAAGTTCTTGAAGCTAGGCTCATGGATTTCGTCAAGGATTTAATCCTACAAGGTATGTGAGTCTTTCATAGCGTTGGGTTCTCTCACCCACGCACGAATCATGTTTATTTCAGTGAAGTTTGTTCTAGAAAGTTGAAAGTTGATGAATCGTGAATGGTGTTCTTGAAATTGGCCTTCATTCTTGAATTAGGTTGAGATTGAGGAGTTCCTTGAGGTTAAAATGTTGTTTCCTTGAGTTGTTTTGAGTTGGATTCTTGTGTATACATACTGGGTATCCGAATCTAAAAGGAATTTGAGAAAAAGAACCGAGATTAGGTGAATTGGGGTTAGAAAAGGAAGAAGGAACAAGTCTGGCAAATCTAGGTACCAGGTGTGAGTCACGGACCTGTTCCTCAGGAATGAAAAAATTGTCTTCGCGTCACAGAGCGGTCACGGACCATTCTGCCTCAAAATTTATTTCGCGACCAAATATATATATGAATCTCCGCGTCGCGGACTTGCTTCTAGACAGTGATTTCTTGATCTTTTCTCATGTTTAACTATCTAAAAACACTCCTAAACATCATGAGATCTTTCCTATCACAAATCACGATCCTTGAATCCATAATTCAATTCAAGGAAAGTTAAGAGTCAAGTTTAGAAGTTAAGAGTCAAGTCAAGAGAAGTTAAGAGTCAAGTTAAGAGAAGTTCATAAAGTTTTCCAAAAGTATTTTCCAAATGTTTTAACTTTGTTTTAAGACTTGATTTTTGAGTTGACTAAAGAGTAAAGTTTGAAGTTCATTTCTTCGTAAAAGTATATCGGGACTATGTATTCCCAAGGAGTAAATGTTTTCACATTTGAGAAAGAAAGGAAATTGAGATTTCCAAAAGAGCTTTTAAGCTAAGTTTTTGAGTAATTATCTCAAACCAAAGAAAAAAAATTTGTTTTTACAAACATATGAGCTAAAGTATATTTTGGGAATAGTATTGACCACCGATATGTGGGGACGAGTTTGAGTTAAGATAACTCACGTCTCCATAAACCATGTAGCCATCATGGGTAGTAAAGGATCATACTCTTTAGATGATTCCTCAAGATGCTTTTAGCATAGACTAGTGGATCCTCTTAGTTAAGCGTTCTATATGACAACAAAGTACAAGAGAGTTCTGGCAGCGTGGGCAAGACGTTGTATCACCACTTAGGCTCATAGTGATGGTTGTCGGTTAGAAAAACTCCAACAGACACTATATTACTTTATTATATGAGTAAAGTTGACTTTGTTATTGCATTTTCTTTAAAGAACTAAGTTGTTTACTACTGCTTTAAAGGCATTCTTTAGCATGTGTTTTATTGTTTATATTGAGTTAAGTTATTCAGGAGTTGAGTAAAGCCAAGGTAAGTGTTTCTTTCAGATTCTTTTCAAGCTTAAGTTATGTTTAGCATTCAAACTCGCATACTCGTACATTCAATGTACTGATGCCAGTTGGCCTGCATCATTTTATGATGCAGACACAGGTAACTAGGATCAGCATCCAGCACCTCGTTGATCCAATTGAACACTCAGAGTCAGTTGGTGAAACTCCTAGCTTTCTGGAGGATCCTTTTATTGCTTTCAGTATTTTTGTTCATTAGGATGTCGTGGGTCTTGTCCCAACGTCCATCTTAGTTGTTTAGAGGCTTCATAGACAAAGTTTGTGATGTTAGTTCATGAGTCTTTACTTTCCCTTTTTAGTTTAGTTGAGACTTGAGTTGCCACTTTGGCAGTGAATGTTATTTATTACATTCTAAGTTATATTTTGAGCATTTCAATTTACTTGTTTTAAAAGTATTTATCTTGAGTAAAGTCTTCTGCTGAGTAAGTAAGTCAGGCAATGGGTTCGCTTGAGGCCAACAATGGTTCTTGAGTGCCGGCCATGTCCAGGGTGTAGGCTCGGGGCGTGACAAACTTGGTATCAGAGCACAGAGTTCAACAGTCCTAAGGAGTCTATAAAGTCGTGTCTGTAGAGTCCTAGTTATCGGTGTGAAGCGCGCCACATCTATAATTAGGAGGCTGCAACATTTAGGAAATTCCTTCACTTCTTTCATACTCATTTCGTGCGTTAGAGTTTTATCTTTAAAAAGTCTCTTTTTAACTCGTGCTTACGCATAATCGCTTTTGAGCTGGCCTATAGTCGAGAGTGCCTTCATAAGGCATTTCTTTTCTCGTTAGCTAAGAGAAGCAAAGAGATGGTTGCTGACATAAGGAGCAGGATGAGTTTATTCATAGTTGGGTGGACTCTTCTGTCAAGTAAGGAAAGTAAGGCAGCCATGCCAATAGGTTACATGGGCATAGCAAGGCTGATGATCCATATGAAACAAGTTGAGAAGAACCAGCTGAAGGATAGATAATAGTTTGAGAATAAGAGGGCTAAGGCATCAGGGAATGAATCTGGGCAGCAAAAGAGTAATGCGAACCGGTCTTCTTAACAACATAAGAAGAAAGGACCTGCTCCATCATCTGCTAGTGCACCTGTACGAAGGAACAAATGTGAGTACAATAGTCAGAATTCTCAGAACTTCAAAGCTAGACATGTTGTGTATTCGCAAGGTAGTAAGGCACAAGGGGGAACTAAGACTCCTGCATGTGCTAAGTGTCGTAGGAGCCACTCAGGGATATGTCATGATGACTCCACTAGTTGCTTTCATGTGAGGTCAGAACGGTCATTTTATGAGAGAGTGTCCTAAGAGCAGACAGAAAAATGGTAATGGGGGCAATAGAGCCCAGTCTTCTTCAGTTGCTCCACCAGATAGAGCTACATCTAGATGAGCTACTTCAAGGGTAGGTGGAGAAGGAAACTGTCTTTATGCTATCACTAGTCGCCGAGAGGAAGAGGATTCGCCAGATATTGTCACTTGTATGATCCAAGTCTTCAATTTTGATCTTCTTCCTGAGTAACTTCTTGAGCCTTCAGTGTTTCTACACCTGATGGTGAGTCTATCGTGATTGTTCCATTTTAGTCAATCACAAGACTACCATGAATGATTTAGTTGAGTTAGTCATGGTAGGTTTTTGATGTCATTTCAAGTATGGACTGGCTTCATGCCTATTATGCATCAATAGATTGTATAATTTGAGTAGTCAACTTCCAGTTTCCAGAGAACCAGTGATAGAGTTAAAGAGCAGTTCAGTAGTGCCTAAGGGTAGTTTTATTTCATACCTTAAGGCGAGAAAGTTAGTTTCCAAGGGGTGTGTCTATCACTTAGTCTGAATTAATGACTCTAGTGTTGAGATACCTCTTATTTAGTCAGTTCAGTAGTAAGAGAGTTTCCAGAAGTTTTTCTAGATGATTTACCCGAAGTCCCTCCTAAGAGAAAGAGATAGACTTCGGTATAGATTTTCTTCTAGAATAATATAAGTACAAAACCATAAGTACTCCGTAGGTATTTCTTGTTTTTGAATTGTAACCATAAAGCTTATGTTTTCCAAGCTACCTCTATGTCTTTCATTATTAGAGAATTGCTCAGTGGCTTCAATAATAACTTCATTGATTACATTAGGGTGTGGTGGACCATATGAATATCAAACATTCTTTAAGCAAGATACGAGATTAAATAGTCGTGTAAATCTTGATTTCTCATCCACTCCAGTTGTTATTATCATCTTTCTCAAGCATCGTGTTCATGATAATCACCGTCGAAGACCACATTACTTCCTAATTTATGAATTTGATGTCATGTCATGTCATCATCCATACACATCACTTAAAGGTACAACAAAAGTTCCCTTGTAATGTGGCTCCATTTCCTAAACTGGAGCGAACTCTTTGTGTAATTAAATCTTTGGCCAACCTTTTATTGGAAACAATTTTGGCAAACATAAGTCAGCTAGTAGGCTTTAAACATTACCCTGAAATCAGGGAAGTAAAAGAAAATCATAAAACATGGTTTTTAATTACTGATTCAATTATTGTGCTTCTAACATTTAAAATTGATGAATTATAAAGATGATAAACAAGCATTATTCTAAAAGAATTAAATAGCATGTTTCAAGAAAGAATAGTTAAGACCAAAGTAAACTAAATAGGAAAAAAAAACAGAAATGACCTCTATATCATTGAGCTTCGCAAGTGTCAACATGACTTTAAACTCATATCATAAGCTATCTCACACATCATTATCTTATAATTTCTGGTTGAACTTTTTTCACTCAAATCCTCTTTCTTCTTGGCGTCCAGATCTGCAACAGGTGCCAGAGAGTCAAAATATTCACACAATTTGAAGCTCTGGCGACTTTGATTCACTAAACTAGACGAATGTGATACTACATCTACAAGGTTCTTTCATTCATGGTTTTCCCGTCTTAAAATGAAATCTAACTCAGCTACTATATCATCTTCAAAGTGATCTCTAGATTTGTAAATAAGTAATTATCTAACCCCTTGTGTGTGGTTGTTTAATCAGTACATAAGTTTGTTTCGGTAAACAACCAGATACTAGAGTTGGGTCTTCAGTAGTTGATAAATATAAAAATCATACTAGTTGAGTTAGATTGCATTTTAAGAGGGGAATACCTAGAATTGGACGAACATGTTCATGAAGTATCACATTCGTTTAGTTGAGAGAATTCAAGTTGCTAGAACTTCAAATGTAATGAATATTTTTACTTCCTAACACTTCTTGTGGATCAAGATGATAAGAAGAAAGAGGATTAGAGTGGAAAAGTTTCAACCAGCAATTATAAAAAAATGATGTTAATATTTCAAAAAGTTATCCATAAAGGTTGATGAAATTACAAACCAATATCTTTGGAGAATGCTCCCAAGGGTGCTGATATTTTATGTAAGCATGTGGATATTTATAAAAGAAACAGAAGGATGATTGTGGTCTGCAAGAATTCTTTTCAATGACATAGATTAATTTATGAATGAAATAAAAAATGAAAAAGTGAATTTGATTTTATCCCTAAAGCAAAAAACAATTAATGGGAAGAAGGATCCATAAATGAGAAGGGCATAACCATTAAATCCATATTTGACTGATGAGTGAGGCGGTGGAGTGAGGTGAAATAAACGGGATTTCAGTTTTAAATGATAATAAAGTTAGTGGAGGGATTTGGGTCGTTGATCAACGGTTGAGAGAGCATTCTCTATTAAGTTTGGTTTGATCACCTGATAGTTATGATATAAATTCATAAAAAAAAAATTATATAAATTAAATAGACAACTAATGTGGTAAAAGATTGTAACAATAAATAATAAATGGATGATACAATATTTAATTACTCTTTTGTTTGAATAAACCATTCTAGGGGATAGGAAAAAAACTGGTCAATTGCATTGAATAATCTTTGGAGTTTATTTTGTTTTAAATTAATTAATCAATGTGGATGATTATAGAGTTATTAATAGAGTGACTTTAATTTTCAGAAAATATTTTGAGGGAAATCTAAGAGAAAAGGATAAAAGAAATTGACAAAAATAAATAAATATCAATCGTGACCTAAGCGAGATGACACATGACCTACTCAATGCCTAGATCTACTATGTATATAAATAGATTAAGAAGGTGTTTGTATTGACATATTTTAAGTAACTTTATGGTTTTAAAGTTCTTTTTTATTTTTGGAGGTGTTTGAGAAAGACAAAAAATACTTTTTAGCACTTACTTTGAAGATAAAAAAATAATAAAAATAAGCTAAAAGTCAAAAGTTGGGCATGAAGAACTTATGACACTTAGCTTTTAGTTTATAGGTTACTTTAAAAAAGGTCAAACCAAACACCCTAGAGTGTTTTTATTCTTCAATAAAAAGATCTGTTGTTTTGTATTTCATAGATTTACTTAGTCTATTTCTTCTATTACTATTATTTCCTGTATTTCATTTTACGAATGTTACGACCCAAAGTACATCCTAGATATGACATGACGAACAAAACCCCCAAGAGGGTCTGAACAAGCCACTTGACATACGCATGATGTAAAAAAATTTAATATGAGAGAGTATACGCAATAAGTTTCAACACTTATGATGACATAAAAGATACCTACATAGTACATAAGCGATTACGTAGAATACTACTAAATCTGACATAAACCGTTTATTCATTAATGTGACTAGGAAAAACCCCTAAGTCATGAACATAATTTGAAAACTAGAGAGACATCAAAAGCAATGAAACTGTCTATGGCCTTGCCCTCGAATCATGAGGACTCACCAACCCAAGTTGTCAATAGTTGGGCGATCCCAATCTAGCCACGTCGGGGAGAAGGAGTGTTAGACCCTAATTATGAAACAATATAGGCACAATATGCATTAGTACTTTGAATGTACTCAATATAGGGAAATGCATAAAATGTAAATATGATAAAATGGTGAACGTAAATATGATATGCATGACCAAATAAATATTAGTAAAAAGCCTTTAAAGAGAAATCTTAATCATAAACAAGGTCAATGCATACTAAAAACCATATAAAAGCTTTGAAGAGACCTTTGAAGAAAATATAGTTCATTTGTGAGATATTTATCATTAAAAGATGTCACACCCCGAGGCTACCCCCTTGATGTAACATGGGACTTAGGATCACGAGTGACCCCAAGCTAACCCTGCTCGCATATCTTAAGAATACTAAGATAACTGAAAGTGGAAATACTGTGCGGAAGCTTAAACATGACATAAAGTGAAATGATAGGGAGTACTTATTCTAAGTCTGAATATATAAAACTGACAGTTCAATAACAACTGAAAGATCAAACTCAAACTAAAACTGATTCTAACTATGTCTGAATGAAAGCTTTTAACTGACTACAGATGCTAGGGCATTCCCCCAGCTAACTCTAGCAAAACTTAAACGAAAACAAGAATGACTCAATTAATGACATGTCAATCGTCCTCGAAGAATAAGGACTCACCACTGATACTGCTGAACTGGAGATCGGGAACCGATCTATGCATGATCTGAATGATAAGGACCTGAACCTACATCACGAGAAGATGTTGCGCAGAGTATGCATCAGTACTTAAAAGGAACTGAGCATACGGGATAGGATAAAGCTGAGCAATATTTACATAACTGAACAAGCAATAAGAGCAATGACATAATCTTGACATGATGTAAATAATGAAATATACTGAATACTGAACTTACTGAATGCAATGACCAAGTACATGACATGCTGAGATCGAATATTGAACTATAATTGATAACCTGGTCAATGCACTAGAATTTTTACTGTGGGAGTTATGGTTAACCGACATAAAACCACGAGAGCTATCTGTGGAGTCCGATGTATCGCCCCATCGAGAGGACCTAATATACCTAGCCAGGGGTATAAAGGCATGACTTGCATATCACTAAATATGATGCCCATAGAGGGGACTTATCCTATGAGGGCACGTAGTTCTGAGACTATGAGGGTGACTGACCCTTAGTCCACTTGGTATTAAGCCTACTCCTAACTAATTATGTAAGTAACACATTATAACTGAATTTTGTAATACTGAATAGCTCAAAATACTGACATGCTAACTGAAACTGCAACATTAATATACTGATAATGAAACATTCTTAACTGAGGCATGTATAGGTGATTACACTGACCCATCATGTGTAATTCATGAACTAAACGAATCTACACAAATAAGGTTCTGAGTTTCATGCAAGAAGCTAAGCAGCAATTCCTCAAAAACATGATTATATGATTAGGATTGATCTAACAGCTAAATCACAACAATAATATGAAGTTCTAGAAACCCTAGGTCTAAACATGATATAGAGAATCAAAAATCTAAGTGAGTTCTAAGGACCTAAAGGGTGAAAGGAACCAACTAGTGAAATCCCACATACCTGGTGACGAATTTCACGGAGAAATCTTTCGATTTCGAAGCTGGAACCGGAGGAAACCTTGATGCGTTCTTAGAGAGGGTTGGTCGACTATTTCTCCCTTTCTCGTTCAACTTGGATGAATTTTGGAGAATGAATTGACTTGGGTAAAGTCTAATTAAGTTACTAGGATAAATTTGACTAAATCGACGTAATTTATGGGTTAAACGACATAGTTTAGATGTCCAACGCATAGGGAAAAGACCAAAACAACCCTGACTTAAAGGTTATCAGGGCCAACCGACGGGCCTGACCAACAGACCGTGGATGGACCGACGGTCCGTCCTAGTCAACCATCATTTCGCTTCAAAAAGGGGGTTCTGGGTGTCTCGATCCATAGACCAGGACCATGACCCGTGGTCTGACTTTCGGTCCATGGGTCCGGGCGTGGGTCGACACGTAGAGTAATTTTCTGGGTTATCTGGGGAGGGCTTGCAGGTGGCCAACCAAGGACCCCACCTACAATACGTGGGTGGTGCCCGTTGATGGCTCTTCCAACTTCTGATTTTCTACAATCTGGTCTTTCTAGAATATAGGGTGTTACAACTGACAATAAGACCATGTGCCCTGTAACATGGAATTCGATGTAACCCTCACAGTGAAAAGAGAGATTCTACTTGTAAAGGTAAGAACTCCATATCATTCTTTCTTGCTAAAGTGGATCCACTAGCTAGGTCATTTAAGAAAATTCTATGGGGGCACGTAGTTTGGGAAGAGAGAATTGCTACTAAAGACCAAATCTCTTCTAAGGGTAAGACATCCATTCCAAAATCCTTTCGGTGCCAAGTAAATCCAATGGAAAAGACATAATCATAATCCTATCAAAATACTTGGAAAGAGAAAAACTCTAGACTATCAATCCCATCAAAAGTTCATATTAGAGTACCTCATTTGAAAAAACTGATTTTATAATAAGACAATTACCTTCCTAAGCATCTAAATCATGACTCTATTCAAATGTGAGAAAATATTGCACAAATCATTTACTCTTTATCTTAAAAGTATATTTTAGTCATAAATCAACAATTTCATGAACACATGCATAGATTCATAATCATAGTTCTTAGTCATTAAATAGACATATGCATGGGTCCACATGAAATTGATTGAAAATCATATAATTAAATCAATTCATGCATAATAAGATTGAATTTAGGTAATCGAATCATAACGAATTGAACCCATGGAGAATACATAAAACCCCTAGGAGAAATGGGTGAAATTCAATTGGAAAATTGAGATTCTTTTTAAACCCAATAGAAAAAAGGGTCCATTGGTAAATTCACACATATCTTGATAATCAAAGCCCTAAACTTGATAATCAAAGCCCTTAAAGAAAGAGAAAATCCTTGAAGCCTTTGAAACCCTAGTTCTTCACCATGGACCTTGAGAGAGAATTGGAGATACTGAACTTGGATGGAATTAGGGGTTTGTGAGTGAATGTTAGGGAATGGTTTGACTTGGGAGTAAAAATCAGTTATAGGTTATTAAAATAGTCTTGAAACAACACAGTTTAGGTATTTAAAGGATAGAAAAGAGATAATTAGACTTAAATTAAAATTACCGGGATGACTTCTACAATTTTGACCTACGATCTGTAAGAATATCTAAAGACATTCCTATTGAACCATAAAGTCAAGTACAGGGGACCAAAATAATAAACAATTTATATGGGACCCCTCTACGAATCTTCATCCTTTCTATGTCTTGTAGAGCAAGACTATAGAACCCAAGTTGAAGTCCAAAAATTCACTAACATCAAGCACTTTCCACGGAAGCCTTTCTACAACCCACACCAATTCGTACAGTTCGACCTATCCATCCGTACACCATCATCAGAGAGTTGATATTTTCCCAAAATTCAACTCAAATCCTATGACTGCCTTCCTTTTTCCTGTAAAACTTCCTACTGTCTGTAGGTTGGCTCATAGAACCTGCATCAGTGCTAAAAATGCAACATTTCCTTTCCAACTCAACTTCCCAATTTTTGTGGTGTTACAATATCTCCCTCCTTGAGAACATTCATCCTCGAATGAAATTCACGAGAAAATGAATAGAGTACTGAGACAAACTAGTAATATTTATGTGAGGAAAAACAATTCATCAATTAATCATTCCTAAACATGGGTCATTGAAAGTATATAAAGATGATTTAGTACTTCATTACTAAAAAAAATATTAACAACAAAATAAAATTTGTCTCCCAATGCATTTCATTTATGACAAATTTATTTTTCATAAAAAGTGTAATTTCTTGTAGTTGATAGTATACCTTTGTCACTAAGAAATTTATTAATTAACACCGATAAAATTACATCGTCACTAATTATATAGTACAATTAGTGATGACACCAATTGTCTATAAAGTTATATGTATTTCATTATTGAAAAAATATATTCTCGTCATTAATTATTTTATTTTATACAAAAAAAGTGTTTCGTTCTTAATTATATATATTTGTAACACCTCAAAAGTTGAAAAGTAAAGAAAAATGCAGAAAATTTACTGAAGCAGGTTCTACGAGTCCAACCTACGGACTATAGGAAGGAAGTCGTAGATGTGAAAATTAATTTTTAGAATATTAAGTTTCTGAAGTTTGACCTGCGGATGAAGATGACGAACTATAGGAGTTTTGATAGACCGTACAAAGGTCCCATAAAAGTGTTCCAGACTTAGTAAAATTTTGGACTGAAACTTGGGTCTACGGACTATAGGGAGTCCTATGAGTTGTATAAATGTCTCATGAATGTTGGATGAAATTGAAGGCTTCAGTACTTGGTCAAAGTTTGACCAAAAGGTCCGTAGAAATTCCTATGGTCCGTAGGTTATAACTCTGAGACTGACCGACAATTATTTTAAAAGGGTGTTTTGGGATTTACCTATACATTTAATGCCTATAATACATTGTTTTACACCTGATTCTAAGCAGTATAACTGCTCTTCACCCTTTTAAAGTTTTCCAACTCTCTCATTCAATCAAATTCTCAAACCCTCTCCAAGGTTTTGTCCAAAATCCTCTATCAAGATCAAGGAAGAAGAAGCTATGGTTCTTCAAGTTCAAACCTCCTTTCTTCATTAATTTCTTAGGGATTCAATATCAAGGTATGTAGGGCTTTATCAATGGGTTCCATTCCAGCATTGAGCCCAAGGTTTTCTCCAATTCTCCAATTCAATTTCATTCAAATTGATTTGGTTTTCATTGAATTCTTCATGGGTTCTATTTGTGTTGATTCAATTGCCTAAATTTGATATTATTATGATTATTTTAAATCAATTACATGCTTTACAATTGAAATCACATGAACCCATGCATTGATCATGATTTTGACTATGAACCCTAATTTCCATGAATTTTGAAGAAGTTTGAATTTGTGATAATGTTTTATGAAGTTATGCATGATTTATGAAAAAAAAAAGTTTTAAGATAAAGATGGCTTTAATATGAGCATTAATAAAAATTATGGAAGGGTTTTCTCACATGTTAAGAGATCATGGCTAGGTCAAAGGTTTTCTCACTTAAACTTGATTCAAGATTTAATGAGTTACTCTATGATGTTTAGAGCTTGGATTAGTATAAGACTTATACTTTTCCATGGATGATGATATGTTTATGAAATTGACATTTTCGTTTGGATTTAACTTAGCACCGAGAGAACTTTGAGATGGAGGCTCAAATATGATAGTCTCTAGTAGCAACCTCTAGATCCAAACTATGTGTTTGCCTTAAGTGGCCGAAGTTCTACCTTGGAAAGTCCCTTCTCGATATGGGAGTTACATCGGTTTCCATGATATGGCTCACATAGTCTATTATCAGTTAAACCTAATGCCCACAAAATGAACTAAAATTTCTTACAAATGTTTTATGAAACTTCTCTTATGAATTTAAGATGCATTGTCCATGTATATGATTTATGATTCTTCTTAAATGGTTTTACTATGTTTAGCTTGGTCATGCATATCATGTTTTCAATTATGTCCCATTATGATCATGCTTCATATTTATTGCATTTCCTCATATGTATTATATTCCATGTACTAATGCATACTTGTGCCTACATTGCTTCACTAATGTAGAGCTTGACGACTCTTCTCCCTTTGTTCACGACTAGTTGATCTCTCTCTTAATTGGAAAAATAAATGAGTCCTCATACTCTGAGGAAGATGTTGCCTTTATTGCTTTCTTCATGTTTTTATCATGCCCCGAGTCTACACCCTGGACGTGGCAGACACTCGAGAACCATTGTTGGTCCCAAAGCGAACCCTCATCCTGGCTGACTACAAGTGGAAGACTAACTCAAGCATACAAAAGCTTAAAAACTGAATAAAATTTATGAAACTCAAATACAAAGCTTTAACTCAAATGGTTTACTCCGACTATAAATAGAATATTCAACTAGCCAACAATAGGGAATTCAAGTCTTTCAAACATTTAATAAGATTAATGAAACAGACTTGCCAAACTCTATTGTCTATCTATGAATCCTCTACTGTTACAGAAGAATATCGGGACAAGACCCACGACATATCAAAACTACTAACTGTAAGGTAAAGGTAAAGTCCTCCGGATTATAAGAAGGCTCACCAAAGCTGATTGGAATATCCCATGACCTCAACGAAACGCTTGATGGTGATCCTGAATACCTATATCATCATCATGAAACAATGCAGGCCAAATGGCTCACTACATGGAATGGACAAGCATGTAAGGGGAATTTTAAATCATAAACATAAGCTTGAGCTTGATAAAAGGGAACATACTTACCTCTTCTCAACTCACTCAACTAAACTCAACTCAAGAATAAGATACTCAACTCAAAGATTAGATACTCAACTCAACTTAAAGATACTCAATTCAAATCAAAGGTACTCAACTCAAGATACTCAACTCAAGATAAAGCAACAATAAAAGATGTGATATATGGATAGCTTTTAAAAAATATAGATAGCATCTCAATGTATTGAAGAATACACTAATAACTCAGTTAGCATAAAAAAAATACAATATAACTATGTGGGAAATTCTCTAACCGACAACCATCAGTACGAGCTATGTGATGATACAATATCTCGTCCACGCTGCCAGAACTGTCTTATATATTACCGGGGTATAGAACCTCTCAACTAACTGGATCCACTAGTCTACACTAAAAAGTACTAAGGAATCATCAAAAAAGTTTTACCCTTTCTACCCACGTTGGCTACATGGCTTATAGGGGCTGTGAGTTGTCCGAATTCTCCCTCATATCGTTGTTCAATACTACTCCCAAAATATAACTAGCTCATATGTTTAAAAACATAACTCTTTCTATGGTTTGAGATTATTACTCAAAAAATTTCTCTAAGAAGAGATGGTACTCGACTGGTCAAAACTCTTTCGGAAATCTGAGTTTCCTCCTCTGTTAAATGTGAAAACATTTACTCTTGAGAATACTTAGTTCCCATATATCATTTTAAAGAAAATGAACTCCACTCTACTCTTTCTCAATTCAGGTGCTCAAGTCTTAAAACAAGTTTAGAAAAACATGTAAAAGACTTTTCAAAATAAGGTTCACACCAAATTATGGACGTGAACGACTCAATTCAAGGTTTTCAATAAGTATACATAAAACTCAACACTCGGAACTCAACAACTCAGGACTCAAGAACTTCAATGATACGACTTATTTCAAGAATTCTCAACCCATAGTGTTCATGCAGAATTACGGGCTAGAACAAGTCAACTCATGGAAACATGCTACTATTCATCTAAAGAATGTTCAACTCATAGGGTTCATGCATAATTATGAGAATGAACAACTCAACTCAAGGACTCCATGAGTAATAGCTAATAGTCACATAATTAGGAATATAATCTCAAAAGGGATTAGGAACTCAATACTCAAGAATTAGAACTTGAAGATACTAATCCTCTCAAAGATACTCAATTTATGGAGTCCATGTGAAATTTATGGGCATGAACCACTCGACTCAAGGGTCTACATAACAATACGGAACTCGTGTATACGACTCTTCTTATCCTCATACTGACTTCCTCAAAACATAACTCAAATTGATAGTTTATCTTAAAGGATTCGCAATTGATCTTAAAGGCTTTCTTGAACTGTACTCTGAACTTTCTCTTAAATTTGAATTATGAATTCAAGAGTGGTGATTCATGATATTAAGGATCTCGTCATGATGATGTGGACTCATGAATACATTCTCCTCATTCTCATACTCACTTTCTCGAGTCTTGAAATAAGTTATTAGACATTGTAGAAGACTTCTCAAAGAGACTCAAAGGGACATTCTCAAAATGTTCGAAAAGAACTCTCAAGACTCAAGACTTAACTCTTAACTCTACCTTGAATTTGAATTATGAATTCAAGGGTATGATTTATCTTATAAATTATTTCTTGGTGTTTTGAAGTATTTTGTAGTAGTTAGAATCAAAGGGAATGAAAATTCACTTTAAAGGGGCACAAACGGGACAACCGACGAAAATTGAGCGGGGGCTGGCGACCCTAGCGCACTGCTGGCTTGGGGCGCCAGCCCCTAAGCTTCAAAGGGACTATCTTGGTGCGGCATGCCAGCCCTGTAGGTGCATCCGTGGAACGTCGCGCCACAATCCCCCTTGACAATTCTGACTAATATTTCTAATCTTTTTCTGACCTTAATTCGACTAGAATCGAATTGTTTCTTCCCCAATCATTTAGATTCGAATACCCAACCTAAGTACACACTAATATACTCAAAACAACCCTTAAATTCCAAGGATTTATCTCAAGAATTCATCAAAACCCCAACAAAACAAGATTTAGAATAAAACTTCAAGAACACTTATCAAGAACTCATCATGAACTCAACATACTCAAACTTATGATACGAGTGTGGGATAACAAACCTAACACTATGAAAACTTACATACCTCTTAGGGGTTAAACTGATGGTGAAAATCCGCAACAAAATTCAAGAATCTCGACGAACGCTTTGACTGTTTCCTCTTTTCTCTTCTTGAACTCTCCGCTAAAACCCTAACCATATTGGGGATTAATGAAACTGATTTTAATCTGTTTAGACCCCTAAATTATTACTAAAAATGAATAAAATCTGATTGGGTAAGGAAAAGACAAAAATACCCCTCATATTTTGGGGTAATTTTCCATAATTGGACAGCTTGACTTAAAAAGGGCATATCTCACTCATACGAGCATGAAAACTACCAAACTCGGTGGCGTTGGAAAGATAATTCAATGAGCTTTCATTTGATATCTTATAGGCCACCTAACTCATCATGTACTGAATTATATTGTCATTTGAAGTTGACTTAAAACTTAAAGGAACCTAGGAATGACTTGAATGAATTCTCTTTAATTCTTTTTGGAACTAATGGTGCTATATCTAGTGAATTTTTAAATTCCTTGCTAAGATCTTACTCACAACGAAACATGGTTCGAGTCTTAGCTCATAAAATCTTTTCTGGGGTGTTGTAGTTTTAGTTTTCAGACTTTGTATGTGGTTTACGTGTTACGTCTTGACCACTCCTTTTTGATGTAATAGATGGCATGTCAAGACATTGATATACTTCCACTTATATGTCAATATTTTTACTTCATATGAGATTTCTTGCTTTTCTCTATTATGTTGTGTATCTGAATGTCAAGTGGCTTCCGTAGGGCCTCTCGTGGTTTTATATGTCATGCCACGTCTATGGTGTCTTTTGGGTCATCACAAACTTGGTATTCAAAGCATAAGGTTTTAGAAAACGGTCTTAGGACGTCTGAAAAGCCGCTTTGAATAGAGTCTTGTTAATAAGTTTGAAGAGTACCACATTTATTAATAGGACACTACAAAGCATTTAGAAAACTTCACTTTTTTCATTACTCTAAAGTAATGCCATTGAGTCTATCTCTATAAAGATCCTTCTCCTAAATCATGTTCGGTCATTTTCAAGATATGGCCCCTCAAAGATCTTATATGAGAGGGAATATGGGCAACGACAATGTGGACCCGAGGATCCTCAAGTTTTTGTTGATCCTTTGGATGAGCAAGTGACTGATGCCAAATTTCAAGCCACTTTCCAAGTGTTGGCTTAAGCAATGACGGTTCAAGTCAACGGAGAGGCTAATGTTCCCATGACCCCAAATGTGGGTATGATGACGGGAAGGATATGGGACTTCACTACGATGAATCCTCCAGAATTTCATGGGTCTAAGGTTTATGAGGATCCTCAAGAGTTCATTGATGAGGTTTACAAGATAGTAGGTATTATGAGATTGTCTACGGTTGAGAAGGCAGAGTTTGCCCCTTATCAACTCAAGGGTGTTACTAAGGTGTGGTTTAAACAATGGAAGAGTAAGAGGGCGGTTGATGTGGATCGTCTTGATTGGAAGAAGTTTAAGGGAACTTTTCTTGATTGTTTCTTTCCATTTGAAATGAGAGAAGCGAAAGTTCTAGAGTTCATTAATCTCTTTCAATGAAATATGCATGTGAAGGAGTATGCTTTGAGGTTTATTCAATTGGCTAAATATTCTCAAACTATGGCTGCCAACTCTAGGGTAAGGATGATGTAACACCCCAGATTAGAGAAAGACTAAATAGAAGATTTTCAGAGTTGTAGGTGCCACCGAAGGAGGCCAAACCACAGCCCATGGTCTAGGAAACCGACAGTTGGTAGGGTCCTTGGTTTGGCCACCCAAAATTTCCAGAAAATCATGACCCATGATCGGACCTAAGAACCGTAGGTGGGGCTACGTTCCATGGTCCAGGGTTCGTGGATCGTGACCTCAGCTCCTAGCCTTAGATGCGAAATGACGCCCTACCAGGATGGATCGCCGGTCTGTCCATGGTCCGTCTGTCAGGGGCCATCAATGGCCTCGTCAACTGTTAAGTTAGGGTTGTTTTGGTATTTTCCCTATGCATTGGACATTTAAACTATGTCGTTTTACTCAGTTTAAGCCAAGTAAATTAGTCAAAACTTACCCCAAATCGTTTATTCTCCAAAATTCATCAAAATTAGAGCAAAAAGAGAGGCAAGAGGCGTTAGCTTTCCCAAGAACAACCAGCAGGTTTTCTTTAGTTCAGCCTCAAAATCCAAAGGATTTCTCTGTTAATTTTGCCCCTAGGTATGTGGGATTTCACTAGTGGGTTCCTTTCATCCACTAGGTTCCTAGAATTCAGTCAAATTCTTGATTCCTTATATCTTGTTTAGACCTAAGGTTTCTAAAACCTTAGATATTTGTTGGGATTAGCTGTTATAGTATTCTTAATCGAATTATCCTATTTTCTTGGAATCGTTGTTCAATTCCTTGTATGAAACATAGAACCCTAGTTATGTAGTTTTTTTTAGTCAATGAAATGTACTTGCTAGGTCAGTAAAATAGATGATCATGCCTCAGTTTTCGAATGTCACATTATTAGTATATGCATGTTGCATTCTCAGATTTGCATGTCAGTGTTTTGAGTTATTCAGTATTTCATTCATAATGTATCATATGCATATTCAGTTGGAAGTATACTTAATACCGATTTGGACTAGGGCTCAGCGTACCTCATAGTCCCAAAACTACGTGCCCCTATAAGAGTATAAGTCACTTGTGTTAGGCATCAAATTTAGTGATCATCCGTAGTCATGCCTTTACCCCTGGCAAGGTATATTGGGTCCTCTCGATGGGGCATATGCATCAGACTCCACGTTTAGCTCATGTGGTTTTATGTCGGTTAATAGGTTAATAGTAGCTCCCACAGTCAGACTCTTAGTGCATTAACCAGGTTTGTAGTTATACTCCAGTATTTGGTTAAGCATGTTCTTTTCATGGTTAGTACTTGGTCATTTCATTCAGGTTAGCTATTTCAGTTACGTTCAGTATTTGCAGAATTTCTCAGTTACGCCTTATTTCAGCTTATATGTTAGTTCAGTATAGTATCGATATCCTGCATGCTCAGTACATTCAACGTACTGACGCATACTCTATGCTACATCCTTTTATTTTGTAGGTTTAGCTACTCAGCATCCAGATCATGCTTAGATCGGTTATATGTCCACATTCAACAGCTTCAGTGGTGAGTCCTCATACTTCAAGGACAATAGACATGCTTTTCATACTTATTCTTTTAATCAGTTTTTAGTTTTGTTAGAGTTAGCTGGGGGCATGTCCCAGCAACTCAACTCATTTAGAGGCTTTTCAAACATATTAGTAGTATCAGCTTGGATTGTTGAGGCATTTCATACATAGTAGTAGGTTTAGATATTCAGATTAGTAAGGTATTCCCCACTTTCAGTCTCCCATTGTTTTAGCTTCTGCATAGTTCAAGATTTATTTACTTATCTTTAAGTATTCTTATGATATGCTAGACACAACGTTAGCTTGGGGTCACTCGTTATCCTAGGTCCTGTGTTACGTCAAGGGGGTAGCCTCGGGGCCTGACAAACTTGGCATCAGAGCATTAGGTTTAAGAGTCCTAGGATGTCTGAAAGCCACACTGAGTAGAGTCTCTTTTATGGGTGTGAAGTGCACCACATCTATGAGGGGAAGGCTACGAAGTGTTTTAAGAAAACTTCACTTTTTTTGTTATTCTTATGGTGCGTGGGTATGATCTCTTTTCTAATCCGTCGTCATGCGTTTCAGATCATGCCTCTTCGTAGAGCTTACGCATGAAATAATAATGCAAGCAACTCTGACGCAGTTCCTCCAGTTTCAAACCATGAGGTTACGAATGAAGAATTTCAGAATCCGATTTGGCTTTTTGCTCATAATGTAGCCAACTAGAACAACTAGCAGGTCCCAGTTCCTACTAACACAAACTGTGGTTCATCGGCAGCTAAGGCTCGAAACTTTGTTCAGATGAATACACCTAAGTTTCTAGGGTCACAGGTTGGTGAGGACCCACAGAACTTCATTGATGAGTTTAAGAAAATTCTTGGACTAATGCAAGTGACTGGTACAGAGAGTGTTGAGTTAGATTAATCCTATCAACTCAATGATATATCACACATTTGGTTCACACAATGGAAGAAAAACATGAGTGAGAATGCAACTCATGTAACATGGGATTGTTTTACTGGAGCTTTTCTAGAGAGGTTCTTCCCAAAGGAGTTGAGAGAAGCTAAGGCACAAGAGTTCATGAACTTGAAGCAGGGTTTCATGTCAGTCTAAAAATATGGGTTGAAGTTCACTCAGCTCTCTAGGTATGCTCCACATATGGTTGCGGATTCGAGGGCACAAATAAGCAAGTTCTTGTTTCGGGTATCCGATTTGGTGAAGACCGAGTGCAGGAATGCTATACTATTATGGGAGATGAATATCTCTAAGCTTATGACTTATGCTCAGCTGGTTGAGGGAGATAAGCTTAATGAAATGGCTAAAGAAAACAAAAAGGCTAGAATAGGGAATTATGAATAGTCGTAGCAGAAATTGGGTGGTGGAAATAACTCGTAGTTTCAGTAGAGGTCTACAACCCCTGCATCTTCATCAGCTAGTGCTCCATCCCTCAAATTTCGACAGGATAAAAAAGGTAGGGCAATAGGCTCTAAGTCTCTGGGGAGTAATTCAGGTAACAGGAATTTCTTGACATTTCCAAAGTGTGGTGAGAACCAATTGGGCGAGTGTCTTGCAGGCAAGGAAAGGGTGCTTTGGGTGTGGTCAGTCTGGCCACAAAGTGTGCTGAGAACCAGCTGGGCGAGTGTCTTCCAGGCAAGGAAAGGGTGCTTTGGGTGTGGTCAGTCTGGCCATAGGTTGAAAGATTACCCTTCTGCCAAGTAGGGGCAAGGAGGTAACAATAATACGGCTCAATCTACAGCTCCAATAGCACCAGTAGGTTTCCCAACTCAGCAGGGTGCTTTATCTGGTACAGGTGGCAGTCAGCACCAGAACAGGTTGTGTGCTCTCCAGGCTCACAAGAACCAGGAAGATTCTCCTTATGTGATCACTGGTATGTTACGAGTCTTTCATTTAGATGTTTATGCATTGTTAGATCCATGGGCTACACTGTCTTTTGTAACTCCCTATATAGCAGTACACTTCGGTGTCAGTCCAAAAACCCTTCTCAGTCTCTACTCCAGTTGGTGACCTAGTTATAGCTAGACGGGTATATAGAAAAACTCCCTGTCACACTCTTTCAGAAAGTCACTTCAGAAGATCTTGTAGAGTTAGAAATGGTAGATTTCGATATCATTCTAGGCATGGATTGGTAACATTCTTGTTATGCCTCAGTAGACTGTAGAATTAAAATCGTTTTGCTTCAGTTTCTAAACGAGCCAGTCTTAGAGTGGAAGGGTAGTAGCTCAGTAGCTATGGGTCAGTTTATCTCTTACCTTAAGGCCAAAAAGATGATTTCCAAAGGGTATGTCTATCATCTTGTTCGGGTTAAGGATTCAAACTCTGAAACCCCAACTTTTGAGTCAGTACCAATAGTAAATGGGTTTCCAGAAGTGTTTCCAAAAGATCTTCTCGGAGTTCCTCCCAAAAGGGAAATTAACTTCGAAATAGATATACTTCCATATACCCAGCTTATTTCGATTCCTCCTTACACAATGGCTCCAATCAAGCTTAATGAATTGAAATAGCAGTTCAAAGACCTTCTAGATAAGGGCTTCATCAGACCTAGTGTCTCTCCATGGGGTGCTCCAGTGTTGTTCGTGAAAAAGAAAGATGGTTTTCTCATAATGTGCATTGACTATCAGTAGTTGAACAAAGTCACAATCAAGAATAAGTATCCCATCCCTAGGATTGTGACTTGTTCGACCAACTTCAGGGTGCTAGTTTCTTTTCTAAGATAGACCTCACATCCGGCTATCATCAGCTCATAGTTAGAGATAGTGACATTCCAAAGACAGCTTTCATAATTCGGTATGGTCACTATGAATTTGTAGTTATATCTTTTGGACTAACCCATGCTCCTACAGCTTTCATGGACTTAATGAATAGGGTGTTCAAACAGTATTTGGACTTGTTCGTCATCGTCTTTATTTATGATATCCTCATTTATTCTCGCAGTGAGGAGGAACATGTGACTCATCTAAGAGTTTTTCTGTAAACTCTCAAAAAGATCGCTAGTTATTCGCTAAGTTCAGCAAGTGTGAATTTTGGTTATAGTCTGTCTCTTTCCTTAGTCGTGTGGTATCCAGCAAAAGGGATCTGAGTGGATTCAAAGAAAATTGAGGTAGTACAGCACTGGCCAGACTTACCGCTCCAACAGATATTAGAAGATTCTTGCATTTGACAAAGTTGACTTAGAAGAAAATCAAATTTCAGTGGTCAGATGAGTGTGATGAAAGATTATGTTGACTACAACTATTGTCTTGACTCTACCAGATTGTTCAGACGGTTATGTGATCTATTGTGATGCATGTAGGGTTGTCCTAGGTTTAGTGTTGATGCAACGACGTAAGGTCATAGCTTATGCCTCTAGACAGCTTAAGGTACATGAGAAGAACTACCCGACTCATGACCTTGAGCTTGCAGTCGTAGTATTTTCTCTAAAGAGTTGGTGACATTACTTGTATGGTGTTTACGTAGATGTGTTCACAGATCACAAAGAGCCTCCAGTATGTGCTCAACCAGAAAGAGTTGAATCTTCGTTAGAGGAGATGGCTTGAATTCCTCAAAGACTATGAGATGAATATGCTTTGCAGTCTAGGTAAGGACAATGTAGTGGTTGATGCTCTAAGCAGGCTGTCTATGGGTAGTGTAGCACATGTTGAAGAAGAAAGGAAAGAGCTAGCCAAAGATGTTCACCGACTTGCTCGCTTAGGATTTTACCTTACAGACACATCAGATAGTGGGGTGATAATTCAGAATGGATCATAATCTTCATTGGTAGCAGAGGTTAAGGAAAAACAGGATAGCGATCCAATATTACTTCAGTTGAAAACTGCAGTCCATCAGCAGAAAGTCGAGGTTTTCTCCCAAGGGGGAGATAATGTGCTTCGTTACCAGGGTCGCTTATGTGTTCCTAATGTGGGTGAGTTGAGGCAACAAATTCTTACAGAAGCTCATAACTCGAGGTATTCTATTCATCCAGTTGCCACTAAGATGTAACGTGATATACGGGAAATGCTTGGTGGAGCGGCATGACGAGGGACATAGCAGACTTCGTGGCTAAGTGTCCTAACTGTCAATCGGTGAAGGTAGAACATCAAAAACCCAGAGGTATGACTCAGGAGATTAACATTCCTACATGGAAGTGGGAAGTGATAAACATGGACTTCATTACGACTTTACCTCATACTCACAGGCAACATGACTCCATTTGGGTGATAGTAGACAGAGTTACTAAGTCCGCTCATTCCTTGTCTGTGAAGACTACAGATTCAGCGGAGGACTATGCCAAACTCTACATCAATGAGATAGTCAGGTTGCATGGGTTTCCCTATTCTACCAGCTCAGATAGAGGTCCTTAGTTTACCTCTCATTTCTGGAAATCGTTTCAGAAAGGTCTTGGTGCTCAAGTAAATCTCAGTACAATATTTCATCCACACACAGATGGTCAGGCAGAACATACTATTGATACCTTAGAGGACATGTTGAGATCTTGCGTGATCGATTTCAAGGGTAGTTGGGATGAGCACCTACCTCTCATAGACTTCTCTTATAATAATAGCTTCCATTACAGTATTCAAATGGCCCCTTATAAGGCCCTATATGGGTGTAGATGTAGTCTCTAGTTGGTTGGTTCAAACTAGGTGAAGTTACTTTGATTGGGCAAGATTTGGTTCATGAAGCTATGGAAATAGTTCAGCTCTTCGAAGATAGACTAAAGACGGCTCAGAATCATCAGAAGTCCTATGCAAATGTGAGGAGAAGGGACTTAGAGTTCGAAATTGATGATTGGGTTTTTCTGAAGGTGTCACCTATTAAAACGGTGATGAGATTTGGCAAGAAAGGGAAGCTCAGTCCTAGATATGTAGGTCCTTATGAAATCCTAGTAGGTAATGTGGCTTATGAGTTAGAGTTGCCAGCAGAACTAGCAACAGTTTATCCAGTATTTCACATTTCTTTATTAAAGAAGTGTGTCGGTGATCCGGCATCAATAGTACCAGTACAGAGAGTGGATGTGAAGGATAGTCTCACTTATGAAGAGGTGCCAGTTGAAATTCTTGACTGTCAAGTTCGTAGGTTGAGAAATAAGGAAGTCGCTTCAGTAAAGGTTTTGTGGAAAAGTCAATCCGTAGAGGGAGCAACTTGGGAAGCAGAAGCAGCCATGAGGGCCAAGCATCCTCACCTCTTTCCTTCTGATTCCGTTTGCGCTTGAGGTACTAGTTCCTCTCCACTCTCTCAGTTTACTCTTGAGTAACTTAGTCTCACTATCTTGTTCCCTTAGTTATTCTTTCATTTCAACATATTTGCATGTTCTTGGAACTAAGTTCAGTTAGACATCAGTTTCTAGCACTTAGTGGCAGGGATTGTAGCTCCTTCTCTCCATACTATGCTTGTTTAGACTTCATTCGAGAATGAATATTTGCAAGGGGGAAATATTGTAACATCTCAGATTCGAGAAATAGAAAAATGTAGCTTTCCAGGATTTGGTGCTAGAACCACTGAAACCACCAACTGTCCGTGGTTTGATACACGATCCGTAGGTGAGGTCCGTTGTTGGGGTACAAGATTTAGGGATCTCTGATCCTACCTACGGTTGACCTGTATGGTCTGTGGTTGGACCTACGGACCGTAGGTCTGGCCGTAGATAAGGGTTTGCAGCCAATTAGAGGAAAATGGTTGTTGGGTCAACTTCAAAAGGTCACATCTTTTAGAACAAAATGAATTAGGTAGCCCATGGCCTATCAAATAAAAGATAATTGAATCCTCTTTCCAACTCCACCGAGTTTGCTAAAATCCAAGCTTGGGGTGCATTGTTATGCTCATTTTAATCAAGCCCTGTCGGGCAGACCAAGAACCACTACCCCAGTCGACGATCGACAAACCACACGACGGTCCGTCAGTCCCACCGTGGATGGCCTTCGTTAGCTTTTAAGTCAGGGTTGTTTTGGTCTTTTCCCTATGTATTGGGGCACTTAAACTACATCATCTGATGCCTAAACTACGTCGTTTTACTCAGTCTAAGCCTGATAACCTAGTCAGACATACCCAGAACCCTCATTCTCCAAAAATCATTCAAATTAAAACGAAAAAAAGAGAAATAAGCGCCAGTTTCTTTCAAGAACAAGCAGCAATGTTCTTCAAGTTTCAACCTCGAAATCTAATGGATTTCTCCATAGATTTTGTCACCAGATATATGGGATTTCACTAGTGGGTTCCTTTAATCCACTAGGTCCCTAGAATTAAGTCAGTTCCTTAATTCTACATAGCTTGTTTAGACCTAGGGTTTGTAAAATTTTGGGAAGTTGTTGTGATTTCAGTCGCTATAGAATCCACAGTCTAAATATCATGTTTTCTTGAAAACGTTGCATAATTCCTTATATAAAACTTAGAACCCTACTTTGTGTAAATTCTCTTAGTTCATGAATTATGCTTGTTAGGTCAGTTAAACAAATAATCATGCTCCTGATTTCGAATGTCACATTCTCAGTATATAAATGTTGAATTCTTAGTTAGAATGTCAGTATTTGGAGCTATTCAATATTTAGGGCACTTTAGCCTCATATGTATTCAGTTGGGAGTAGACTTGGCACTGAGTTGGACTAGGGTTCAGCATACCCTTATAGTCCCAAAACTACGTGCCGGCGTAGAAATTATAAGTCCCCACTGTTGGGCATCAATATTAGTGATCATGCCACAATCATGCCTTTATACCCCTAGAAAGGTATATTGGGTCCTCTCGATGGGGCGTATACATCGGACTCCACATTTAGCTCACGTGGTTTATGTCGGTTAATAGTAGGTCCCACAGTTACACTCCTAATGCATTGACTAGGTTGTCAGCATTTATATCGTATACAGTTCAACATATTATCTTCATGATTAGTACTTGGTCATTGCATTCAGCATAGCTTGTCAGTTATGTTTCAGTAGTTTTATTCTTACTCAGATTATGTCTGTGCTCAGTATGCTTTGTTCAGCTAATATATATTTGTTCAGCTTAGTATATCTATACCCTTCATGCTCAGTACATTCCAAGTACTGACACATACTCTGCGCTACATCCTTTCATGATGTAGGTTCAGGTACTCAACATCCTGATCACGCTTAGATCGATTCTCAGTTCGACTTCAGTAGCTTCAGTGGTGAGTCCTCATACTTCGAGGACAATAGACATACTTTCCATTTTAGTCTTTCCTTTGAGTTTTCAGTTTTGTTAGAGTTGGCTGGGGGAATGTCCTAGAAACTCAACCAAGTTAGAGGTTTTTCAGACATAGTAGTAAATTCAACTTGAGTTGTTAAGTGGTTGTTTCAGTTATCACTAAACTCCTATTATTTTAAATATATTCAAACTGGTTGGGTTTTCCCCGATTTAATATATCAATTGTTTTAGCTTCCGCATAGTATATGTTTTACTGAGTAACATTTATAGTATTCTTGATATATGCCAGACTCAGGGTTAGTTTGGGGTCACTGGAGATCCTAGGCCGCTTGTTACATCTAGGGGTATCCTCGGGGTGTGACACTACCCCTCTTTAAAAGCTAACAAAAATTGTCCAAGGGACTATCTACGGTTCATGGTTTGAGCTACGGACCGTTGATCCCATCCGTGGAATTTATATTGAATTTTTAAGGCTCAAAAGTCCATTAACGGGTCGAAACGACGGCCCGTTGTAGTTTTTACGGCCTGTAGATTGGATCCGTAGGAATTAAGTCCAAAAAATTGACTCTCATTACTTTTTCAACGACTTGACAGGACATGTCGTAGTTAAACCTACGACCCGTAGGTTTGATCCATCGTTAATATACTTAGAAAACTCTGATATGGCAGTCTCAGGTAAAGTGGCCATAACTTTTTACTATGAACTCAAAATAAGGCAAACTTGGTGGCGTTGGAAAAAGAACTCAAAGACTTTCAATTTGATAGGTCATGGGCCACCTAACTCATTATGTGCTGGGAGATAGGATAATTTTAAGTTTACCTAAGTAGAATCTGATGTCAAAACTTAATCGATAATGATGTTTTCAACTCAACTTTGTGCTAGGGGGTTCTTGGGACCTTAAGTCATATCCAACCGATTCGAACACCAAAGAAATGACCTTTATGCATATGAGCAATTTAAGAATCACCTGATATGATTTTACCTGTAAATAAAGAATGGTTTGGGCCTTTGCTTAGAAATTTTTGGGGTGTTATAATATTTCCCCTTGGGATCATTCGTCCTTGAATGATGGTTAATGTGAGGATGGAATGGAAAGGAGTTACTCTTATTATCTTTCTGACTTTAAACTTGCCTACTAACATAGGCTAAGCTGATTTATTCTACGATTTTGGAACTCTCTATAGCACATAAGTTGCACGACCCGGGAGCACCCCCTAGTCGTAACCGGCGTACTCGACCTCGAAGAGGTCTAATACAAGCCTCTTAGCATTCATTCATCGCATAGACACTAAAACCATAAGGAATTAAAAACTTTCTTTACCAAGAAAACATTTCA
>JAJOOR010012039.1:0-38602 GCA_036250505.1 Solanum acaule
TCGGGTCCATTCCAATACTAGAATTTCTCGAAGCCCACAGCATACAAGTCACTTCCCCTCTAATTTCAGCAATACAAGAGCAACAACAACTACAACTCAGTGTCAAACAAGTAGGGGTTCGACTATATCAATACCCAATTTTCATTTAAGCTCATTTCATAAAGAATCCTTATAATTCAACAATACAAGGGCAAATAAACAAAATAACAGAGTTGTTGAAAATCACCTTCGCTCTAATTCAGTAATGTTGTCCACTTGAGTCTGATTGTACTGAACAAGCTCCGAAAACAAGAAACAAAAAGCACTCAAGCTGACTTGCAAAGGACCTCATTCACTAATCTGCAGAGTAAATCTCTCAAACCCAACCCAACCCGCCTATACCCTCTAGCTAAAAAGATTCAAAAGTGGTAACACCGGTCGATGTTATTAGTATCTATAGTTAAAAAGAACCACCCACCCCCTTCTTTTCTTGAATAGCTAAGAGCATTGAACACAAGAATGTGTACACAAATACACTGTGAAATTTGTGGCAGTGGCAAAATCTTACGGCAAAACTATACCAAACTTAAAAGGGCAATTTTTTTAGCTCAAGCTGGGATCTGTACACAAATACACTGTGATTCTTCCATCATCCTCTAACATATTGACAAAAATAATGAGAATAAGAAGGAATAGGTACTTACGCTTGACGAAATCTTCAGCTCAGCAAAGCTCAGATCTTCCGTTCAACTCTTCAGTTCAGCTCTTCAGTTCAGGGAGAGGAGAATCGGAGAAATCTTTAGTTCCGCTCTTCAGCTTCCACTCTTTAGTTCTTCGACTTTAGCTCTTCTAGAGAAAAACGTTTTTGGAGAAAGAAATAAATGTGTTCTTCGACTTCAGATAGAAAAATGTTATGAATTTTAATGTTTTATTAATTTTTTTTTTGGCCAATAAAAATGGGAGGGAGAGTTAAAAATGTTGGAGGGAATATAAAATTTTAGTGAAAGTTTTAAGGCCACACTTGTAATGTGTTGTTTTTACAATAATAAAAATAGGACACTTTAAAAGTGTGGCCATATATGTAAATAGTTGTTGCCAATTATCTCATACTGTAACAACGCTTATAAAGTGTAGCCTATACCATTAAAGAGTACGCTTTACAAGTGTTGCCAATATTAGCGTAGCCAAAAGTTAAAAACTTGGGCTACGCTTTAAAAGTGTTCCCAAAAATATTTTAGGCAACACTTTACAAGCGTTGTTCAGATTTAGTGTGGCCGTAGGCCTAAAATGTTGTAGTGTTCGTAACAAATCCATCTGACAATTGCACCAGAATAAGACTAAGAAACTTAGTCCACGATTTACTTGAACCTTCTATATTTAACAAAGTTTTCTGGCTAATAAGAGCTATATATATAATGCATGGTTTACTTGAACTTTCTACATTTAACTAGATTCTGTGGCCGATAGGAGCTATACATAGCGCACGGTTCACCTTGCTTGAACCTTCTACATTTAACAACGTTTCCTGGACGATAGGGGCTATATATAGTGTGCGATTTACCTAATATTTCGTCATTCTTAGAAGCAACTTTTTTATTCTATTCTACTATTGATTTATGATATCTTATTAATCTACGATTATCTATAAGAAAATTGTTGTTGCTATCAGCTACAGACCTAAAGTAGGAACCGCCTCTCTCTATATAGAGTGGAAGACTTATCTAGTATTTCGACATTTTAGAAGCAACTTCTTTATTCTGCTCTATTTGATTTGGGGATTTGTTAATTTACAATAATCTATAAAAAAAATGTTACTATCGGTGTCAGCTATTGGTCTCCCCCCTTATATATTGTAGTGGATTTACCCAGTAATCAATATTTTTGAAGTACTTAATTTATTTATGTATCTCCCCACACTCGCTCTTAATATTTTCTTATTTAATCTTTAAGAAAATCACTGTTGCTATCAACTACATACCTACGGTAGCCCCCACCCCCTACATGTAAAAACATGACAAGTTGAAGAGAAAAATCCGCAAAGCAAAAGTTTCTTGGACCATCAATCTATATTCCATCATGTCAAGAGGAATTTATGAGTTTGATTTCTTTATATGGATCGTATAAAAAAAATTGCTCATTCGCTATATATATAAAATTTAATTTAAGTAAATGTTTAAAATCTACTTATCGTGATAAAAATTACACTATATAGATTAAATTTTGTTAATTTAATTTATTATCTAATTGTAGAGTAATTAAGTAATTAAATCTCAAGACATCCGAGTTCAGAATAATACTAGACAAACTTTGGGTGACAAATAATGTGATCTACTTACAATAAATAACATAAAACGCAAGACATAATATTTTTGTAACTCCATTTTTGATTTATTTAAATGTTCTACTACATTCACTTCAGTTCTTCTTAATTTTCAGGTTTGCAATAGTTTATTAATAGTACTTACATTAATAGTCACTAATCATGCCATTAACTTTTAGTATTTAACCCCTTCCTTTTCAGATTTAATTTTCACAGTACCTTAAATATTCATATACAATTTAAGTAATATTTTAGCACTTTGATGACTACTCCAACATTTAGCCGCACTAAACACAGATTGCAAAGGCAAAGTAAGATATAACTTCTTTTCCTTCTTCTTAATGTGCCATATAGTCATTGAATTCAGAATGAGTCTAATTTATCGACGTTCATATATAAATATACACATGCACAAGCATCTTTTTACTTTTTTTTGCATATGTCCTTATAGATCAAGTTATCGATTTGATCCAAACTCTTTTATTGAGAATGCTAAATATGAATTGAAAAGGACTCGAACCTCTACGGTATTTAACACGAGATCTTGAGTCTCACATATCTACTGTTTCACGATAGAGGCCTCTTGAAAGTAAATTAATCATGTTTTGTGAATATAACATCTATTTAGTGTGTTGTTTGAAATATTATATGACAAAAATGGATCTATTGATCGGTTATGTCATATATATTATCATGAGTTAGACATCCCATTACTTCAAGAGTTCAAGGGAAAATGCAGTCTTTCTCCTAGATGTTCAACTAAATATAAAATTTAAACCTATAATTTCAGAAGTACCAGAACGTTGAACTCATTGTCACGACCCAAGGCAGCCCCTAGGCGTAACATGGTGTATAAGACCCTGAGAGGCCCCATACAAGCCACTTAGCTTTCATCATACAAGAAATAGAATAAAGAAATTTAAAAGACAATTTCAATGTATCAAAGTTTTATATAGAAAAATGGAAATCTAAACATCGTCTCAAAGCCATTTAGTACATAAGAATGAATCTGGGTGTAGCCCGTACATCATGTTCCAAAACTGAAAGTAAGGAAAGACTGAAAACAATAAATGTCTGATCCTCGAAGCATGAGGACTCACCAAAACTCGAAATCTCCTCAACGAACTCTAGCCATGAAACTAGGAATCCTGACTATCGGACCTTACATTTGGGGAAATGTAGGCAAGAGTATGCGTTAGTGCAAATTATATTCCAAGTATGATAGCCATGCATGAAAACATTTAGAAACATGCTAAAAGGGACATTTTCATGACATGCAATGACCAAGCTAAAACATGAGTATAAAGAGTTAGTTGCATGAAAACATAAGTCATAAAATAAGGTCAATGCAAGCTAACATCTTCAAAACATTCATGAGATACTTATAAAAGTAACCTTAGTTTATAATTGTGGGAAATTACCTTTTAACCGAAATAGAGACAATGTGAGCTATAACATCGAATCCGATGTGTAACGACCTGCTCCCGTCGTTATAGAAAAGCCAACGGGGAAATTTTTTGGACCGGAAAACTTTTTGATGGTAACTTGAAAATTCCTAGCCTAGTCCAAATTTGGATGAAATCGGAGTCAGTGAGGTCTAGGGAGATCTGGTCATGAATGAAAGATCTAATTATGAATTTGATCACACGATTAGATAGCTAAGACCTTAAGGAACCCGAACGACTTTACAAAATCGAATTCGGGTGAGTTAAACTCCCAAAACTGATCTTTGCGTGAACGGGTAGTTTCTGAGTGTCATGGGATGAAGGTGTGTTGTGAATTGGGGGTTTGAAACTCAAATTTCGACTCTCTGTTTCCGTGCAAGCTGCCAGGGTGAGAATTATCCCGCTAGGGCAGGCCGCTGTGGCGGGATGGGGGCCGCCATAGCGGGCTAGTCGCGACTTAAGTCGGAAATAAACCCCAAAAACATCTTTATTCTGCAAACTTCATTCTTAAGAGCTAGGAGACGACCCCAGGCAATTACTTGACAGTTTTCCACTACTTTTGGTACAAAAGATAAGGTTCTTACTCCCCTAATCCGTTTTTCGATCCGTAGAACTTAGATTCTTGGTTATTAATTATTGGGGGGAGGGTTTTTGGACTGAATTTAATGGTGGGAAAAAGCCCTACTTGCACCTTAGGAATATGGGTTTGGTCTTGGGTTTGTTATAATCCGGATAATTAGACCTTTAGTTGTTGATCCTTGCGTATATTAATTGTTTGTAGACGTAGAACAAGCGGAGAGAATCCAAAAAGGGAATATTCAAGTATCTTAGGAGGATTCAAGCTTGGTTTCGAGGTAGGTGATGGTTGATTTCATGTTTGTGTGATGTATGTTAGTATTTGCTTCATTGTAATGCATGTATGTCTGCGAATGTTGCACTATTGATCATATCTAATGCAAATGAGTATGAATGAATGATTGTATGCCATGAATCAACACTTGATTGTATGATTATGAGAATGTACATTATGATTGTGATTGTGGCTTGTTGAATGGATCAGGTGTTATGTTCCAACACACTAACTGGGATCGGATGTCATGTACCGACATACATATTGGAACGGGTGTCACGTTCCGACACACTAACTTGGATTGGGTGTCACGATTTGGCACACTAACAATTTGAGTATGGGTTCCATGAGAGGACCATTGACTTGTCATAAATGTGTATTATTGAGAACGTGGAATGCTACATTTCTCCTGAAAAGATAACTGATATTGTATATGTTCAGTATATGCATGTTTACTTTGTTGTGACTGCTTGTATATGTTTTACTTACTGGAATAGTCGCATGATCCTACCAGTACACTGTGGTTGTGTAATGATACTGCACTTACTCTTTCTTTGTTGAGTACACAACATCTTCAGGTGGTTACTGACAGACCTCATTTAGGAGATCAATGAGCAAGATCGGATTCAAGGGTGAGCCAGTTCTTTCAGGCTGCCATGGGTCCTCTATGTTTTAGTCCACTCTTTTCGGACTCAGACTTTCTAGTTAGACTTACTCGTATGTTTAGTTGGGTTGTACCCATTTTCCTTAGACTTTTTCAACTTTAGATGTTTTGGTACATTGACTTTCAAATTCTAGGGGTGTGTTCCGCAATGTTTTAGTAACGATTTGTTAAACTTTTGGAGTTTATGGGAACTCCACTTTATTTCTGCATTTAAACTTGCTTCTATATCTTTAAATGTTTAGTTCTTGGGTTAACTGATTAGTATTAATGGTTCTCCCACTGGAAGGTTAGTGTGGGTACCAATCACGACGGTCTGGATCGTGACACGATGTCTCCCACACCGAAAAGGATTATCCTACTTGCCAAGGTAAGGACCATGAACTTCTAGCGTAGGTGTATCCACTAGCTAATGTCTGTATAAGACAACATCCTATGGTGGAACATAGTGAAGGGACAAGGAGATTGCTTCTAGAAATCCGGCATCTACTAACGAGATAGCTTCCATCTCAATATCCGCTCAGTGCTAAGAGTAATTCCCACTGAATAGTCCATTATGCATATTTGTCTTTATTATCCATGGAAGGGCACGTCATATTACCAATCCAAGCTAGGTCTGTATCATCCAAGGAAATGTATCATCCAATAACCAATCCAAGCTAGGTTTTATTAGAATAGCTCCTAAAATCTTTGATTCAAAGTGTAGTTGAGAAAAACTTTCAACCCTAAGAATCCTTTATGTGATCCTTTCACAAATCATGTTTTCATGTGTATATGAGAAATCCTTTCACAACACAACAAATGACAACATTGATACTTCACTCTCAAAGTATCCTTAAAACAATTACACAAATTTCATCAGAACATGCAAGATTTCATAATCTCCTCTTTTATAATTCAAAACCCACATTTCGTCATCATAACTTGAAAAACAAGGGAATTACATGGGTTCATGGGGTATCATCATAAAAACATTAGGTTAACTCAATTCATGCATAAAAGATCATAGATCGATCAATTAAATCAATAATTAAGAGAATCCATAATATAGAAGAAAAATCCTAACTCAATTGGGGATTTCTAACTTTGAAAATTGGAGAAGTTGAGAACTCCATGGAGGAAAGGCATCCATGGATGAAAGCCATCATACCTCAATGTCAATTTCTTAACTTCAATGGAGGAATTGAATACTTGGCTTGGAACCCTAGGTTGAACTCTTCTTCTTAAAGCTTTCTAGAGAGAGAAATATTTGGAAGAGAAAGACTTGCTCTTCTTTTTGGTAGTTTTAGAGAATGACTTGAATGGGTTAAATTTGGGGTTAAAAACACTTATATAGGGGTTCTAGGTATGGTAACGACATAGTATCGAGATAAAATAATTAGGAAAATGCCCAACTGACCCTGACTTACAGCTGGCGCGAGCCCCCAGATGGAGGGCTTCACGAGCCATCTCAGGGTCCACGAGCCATCTGGGCAGTCGTGGCCCTTGGACAAGTGGCTTGGGAAGACCTCCAAATGGCTTGAGCCATCTCACGACAAGCTTCACGAGCTGTTTGCCCCTTCACGACCCATCTGGAGGTCTGTGAGGAGGGGCTGGCCTTGGGGTGGGTTCTGCCTCCCCCTTCATGGGCATCAAAATCAGTATATTCATCGACAGAAATTCGAATTTCGAATTTCAAATTTCCAAAATTCCCTTGTCGTCTTCACTGTTAAAGAGAGATTTGAAAAACACAATTCTTCATCAAGAAATAGGGAGCTCATTTTCTGGTGGTGAGAAATCTTCACCAGAGCTAATCACTTTTATAACTTAAAAAATATATATACATTTCTATATAATTACTACCATTTATAAATATTCAAAAATTGTCGCAAAAAGATTTTTTTTATTTTCAATTAGATATTTTGTTAATCAGTTTAGTTTATTTATAATTTATATTTTGAGTTATTAAGTTTATATTTTAAGTTAATATATTATTTTGCTAAAATTAAGAAGCTCGCCAATTGATTAATATTAATTCATCTTATAATATCTTTTGCCAGATTCACTAATTAACTCAATATGACTAAGTCTCAAATACAAAATCTAACCACATATTTACTCTATCCTTAACCTAATTTTGAGCCCAACATTCAACAACTAATTTCTTTTTCCAGCAGCCCAACAATCTCAAATAGTAGCCCAACCCGTTACTTCTCTTCAACATTCACTCCATCAACAACTTCAACGTTCACAAACAATACAACGGCAACATCAAACAGCTGTAATTCCAACGTTCACAAACAATACAACGACAACAATTAAAATCAATATATTCATCGAGAGGAATTCGAATTTCAAATTTCAAATTCCCAAAATTCCCTTGTCGTCTTCATTGTTAAAGAGTGATTTGAAAAACACAATTTTTCATCAAGAAATAGGGAGCTCATTTTCTGGTGGTGAGAATTCTTCACCAGAGCTTGCACTTTTATAACTTTTAAAAAATATATACATTTCTATATAATTACTACCATTTATAAATATTCAAAAATTGTAACAAAACAATTTTTTTATTTTCAATTAATTATTTTGTTAATTAGTTTAGTTTATTTATAGTTTATATTTTGAGATAATTATTTATTTTTTCAAAATGAAGAAGCTCGTTAATTAATTAATATTAATTCATCTTATTTAATCTTTAGTCATATACACTAATTAACTCAATTTAACTATGTCTCAAATACAAAATCTAACCACTTTTTTACTCTATCCTTAACCCAATTTTGAACCCAACATTCAACAATCAAATCCTTTTTTCCAATATCCCAACAATCTAAATTAGTAGCCCAACCCGTTACTTCTCTTCAACATTCACTCCAGCAACAACTCTAACGTTCACAAAAAATACAACGACAACATCAAACGGCTGTAATTTCAACGTTCACAAACAATACAATGGCATCAATTAAAATCAGTATATTCATAGAGAGGAATTCGAATTTCAAATTTCAAATTCCCAAAATTTCTTTGTCGTCTTCACCATTAAAGAGAGATTCGAAAAACACTATTTTTCATCAAGAAATAGGGAGCTTATTTTCTGGTCGTGAGAATTCTTCACCAGAGCTTGTCACTTTTATAATTTTTAAAAAATATATACATTCTATATAATTACTACCATTTATAAATATTCAAAAATTGTCTCAAAAGATTTTTTTTACTTCAATTAAATATTTTTTAATTAGTTTGGTTTATTTATAGTTTATATTTTGAGTTAATTAGTTTATTCTGTTAAAATTAAGAAGCTCGTTAATTAATTAATATTAATTCATCTTATTTAATCTTTAGCCAAATTCACTAATTAACTCAATTTGAGTACGTCACAAATACAAAATCTAACCACATTTTTACTCTATCCTTAACCCAATTTTGAGCCCAACATTCAACAATCAATTCCTTTTTCCAGCAGCCCAACAATCTCAATTAGTAGCCCAACCCGTTACTTCTCTTCAACATTCAGTACAACAACAACTCCAACGGCAACATCAAACAACTTTAATTCCAACGTTTACAAACATTACAAAGGCAACAATCAGAATCAGTATATTCATACAGAAGAATTCGACTTTCGAATTTCAAATTCTCAAAATTCCCTTGTCGTCTTAAATGTTAAAGAGAGATTCGAAAATAACAATTCTTCATCAGGAAATAGTGAGTTCATTTTCTAGTGGTGAGAATTCTTCACCAGAGCTTGTCACTTTTACAACCTTTAAAAATATATACATTTCTATGTAATTACTACCATTTATAAATATTCAAAAATTGTCTCAAAAGATTTTTTTATTTTCAATTAAATATTTTATTAATTAGTTTAGTTTATTTATAGTTTATATTTTGAGTTAATTATTTTATTTTGTTAAAATTAAGAAGTTCGTTAATTAATTAATATTAATACATCTTATTTAATCTTTAGCCAGATTCACTAATTAACTCAATTTGACTAAGTCTCACATACAAAATCTAACCACATATTTACTCTATCCTTAACCCAATTTTGAGCCCAACATTCAACAACCAATTCTTTTTTCCAGCACCCAACAATCTCAATTAGTAGCCCAACCCGTTACTTCTCTTCAACATTAACTCCAACAACAGCTCCAACGTTCACAAACAATACAACGACAACATCAAACGACTGTAATTCCAACGTTCATAAACAAGCAACAATCAAAATCAGTATATTCATCGAGAGGATTTCGAATTTCAAATTCCTGAAATTCCCTTGTGTACTTCACTATAAGAGAGAGATTCGAAAAACACAATTCTTCATCAAGAAATAGTGAGCTCATTTTTTGGTGGTGAGTATTATTCACCAGAGCTTGTCTCTTTTATAACTTTTAAAAAATATATACATTTCTATATAGTTACTACCATTTATAAATATTCAAAAATTATCTTCTTATTTAATCTTTAGTCAGATTCACTAATTAACTTAATTTGACTAAGTCTCAAATACAAAATCAAACCACATGTTTACTCTATCCTTAACCCAATTTTGTGCCCAACATTCAACAACCAATTACTTTTTCCAGCAGCCCAACAATATCAATTAGTAGCCCAACCCGTTACTTCTCTTCAAAATCCACTCAAGCAACAACTCCAACGTTCACAAACAATATAATGGCAACATTAAATGGTTGTTATTTCAACGTTCACAAGCAATACAACGACAACAATCAAAATCAGTCTATTCATCGAAGAGAATTTGAATTTCGAACTTCAAATTCCTAAAATTCCCTTGTCGTCTTCACCGTTAAAGAGAGATTCGAAAAACACAATTCTTCATCAAGAAATAGGGAGCTCATTTTCTGGTGATGAGAATTCTTCACCAGAGCTTGTCACTTTTATAACTTTTAAAAATATATACAGTTCTATATAATTACTACCATTTATAAATATTTAAAAATTGTCTCAAAAAGATATTTTCATTTTGAATTAAATATTTTGTTAATTAGTTTATTTTATTTATAGTTTATATTTTGAGTTAATAAGTTTATATTTTCAATTAATTATTTTATTTTGTTAAAATTTAGAAGCTCGTTAATTATTTAATATTAATTTATCTTATTTAATCAATAGCCAGATTCAGTAATTAACTCAATTTAACTAAGTCTCAAATACAAAATCTAGCAGCCCAACAATCTCAATTAGTAGCCCAACCCGTTACTTCTCTTCCACATTCACTCTAGCAACAACTCCAATGTTCACAAACAATACAACGACAACATTAAATGGGTGTAATTCCAACGTTCACTAACAAGCAGCAATAAAAATCAATATATTCATCAAGAGGAATTCAAATTTCGAATTTTAAATTCCCAAAATTCTATTGTCGTCTTCACTGTTAAAGAATGATTCGAAAAACACAATTTTTCATCAAGAAATAGAGAGCTTATTTTCTGGTGATGAGAATTCTTCACCAGAGATTGTCACTTTTATAACTTTTAAAAAATATATACATTTCTATATAATTACTACCATTTATAAATATTCAAAAATTGTCTCAAAAAGATTTTTTATTTTCAATTAAATATTTTGTTAATTAGTTTAGTTTATTTATAGTTTATATTTTGAGTTAATTATTTTATTTTTCTAAAATTATGAAGCTTGTTAATTAATTAATATTAATTCATCTTATTTAATCTTTAGCCATATTCAATAATTAACTCAAATTGACTAAGTCTCAAATACAAAATCTAACCACATTTTCACTCTATCCTTAACCAAACTTTAGGCCCAATATTCAACAACCATTTCGTTTTACCAGTAGCCCAACAATCACAATTAGAAGCCCAATCCGTTGCTTCTCTTCACCATTCACTCTAGCAACAACTCCAACGTTTACAAACAATACAACGGCAGCAATCAAAATCAGTATATTCATCGAGAGGAATTCCAATATCGAATTTCAAATTCCCAAAATTCCCTTGTCGTCTTCGATGTTAAAGAGAGATTCGAAAATCACAGTTCTACATCAAGAAATAGGGAGCCCATTTTCTGGTGGTGAGATTTCTTCACCAGAGCTTGTCACTTATTTAACTTTTAAAACATATATACAATTCTATATAATTACTACCATTTATAAATATTCAAAAAATGTCTCAAAAAGATTTTTTTATTTTCAACTAAATATTTTATTTATGGTTTACATATTGAGTTAGTAAGTTTAAATATTGATTTAATTATTTTATTTTTTTAAAATTAAGATGCTTGTTTATTAATTAATATTAATTCATCTTATTTAATCTTTATCCAGATTCACTAATTAATACAATTTGACTAAATATCAAATACAAAATCTAACCACATTTTTACTATAATCCTTAACCCAATTTTGAACCCAACATTCAACAACCAATTCCTTTATCCAGCAGCCCAACAATCTCAATTAGTAGCCCAACCCGTTACTTCTCTTCAACATTCACTCCAGCAACAACTCCAACGTTCACAAACAATACAATGACAACATCAAACGGTTGCAATTCCAACGTTCACAAACAATACAACGGCAATAATCAAAATCAGTATATTTATTGAGAGAAATTCGAATTTCAAATTTCAAATTCCCAAAATTCCCTTATCGTCTTCACTATTAAAGAGAGATTCGAAAAATTCAATTCTTTCATCAAGAAATAGGGAACATATTTTCTGGAGGTGAGAATTCTTTACCGGAGCTTGTCACTTTTATAACTTTAAAAAATATATACATTTCAATATATTTACTACCATTTATAAATATTCAAAAATTGTCCCAAAAAGATTTTTTTATTTTCAAATAAATATTTTGTTAATTAGTTTAGTTTATTTATAGTTTATAATTTGAGTTAATTATTTTATTTTGTTAAAATTAAGAAGATCGTTAATTAATTAATATTAATTCATTTTATTTAATATTTAGCCAGATTCACTAATTAACTCAATTTGACTAAGTCTCAAATACAAAATCTAACAACATTTTTACTCTATCCTTAACCCAATTTGGAGCCCAACATTCAACAAGCAGTTCTTCTTTCCAGCAGCCCAACAATCTCAATTAGTAGCCAACCCGTTACTTCTCTTCAACATTCATTCCAACAACAATTCCAACGTTCACAAACAATATAACGACAACAGTCAAAATCAATATATTCATCAAGATGAATTCGAATTTGGAATTTCAAATTCCCAAAATTCCCTTTTCGTCTTCACTATTAAAGAGAGATTCGAAAAACACAATTCTTCATCAAGAAATATGGAGCTTATTTTCTGGTGGTGATGATTCTTCACTAGAGTTCGTCACTTATATAACTTTTAAAAAATATATACATTTCTATATATTTACTACCATTTTTAAATATTCAAAAATTGTCTCAAATTTTTTTTGTATTTTCAATTAAATATTTTGTTAATTAGTTTAGTTTATATTTTGAGTTAATAAGTTTATATTTTGAGTTAATTATTTTATTTTGTTAAAATTAAGAAGCTCGTTAATTAATTAATATTAGTTCATCTTATTTAATCTTTATCCAGATTCACTAATTATCTCAATTTGACTAACTGTCAAATATAAAATCTAGCCACATTTTTACTCTATTCTTAACCCAATTTTGAGCCCAACATTCAACAATCAATTCCTTTTTCCAGCAGCCCAACAATCTCAATTAGTAGCCCAACCCGTTACTTCTCTTCAACATTCACTCCAGCAACAACTTCAACGTTCACAAACAATACAACGACAACATCAAACGATTGCAATTCCAATGTTCACAGACAAGCAGTAATCAAAATCAGTATATTCATCGAGAGGAATTCGAATTTTGAATTTCAAATTCCAAAATTCCCTTGTCATCTTCACTGTTATATAGAGATTCAAAAAATACAATTCTTCATCAAGAAATAGGAAGCTCATTTTTTGGTGGTGAGAATTCTTCACCAGAGCTTGTCACTTATATAACTTTTAAAAATTATATACATTTCTATATAATTACTACCATTTATAAATATTTAAAAATTGTCTTAAAAAGATTTTTTTATTTTCAATTAAATATTTTGTTAATTAGTTGAGGTTATTTATAGTTCATATTTTAAGTTAATTATTTTATTTTAAAAAAATTAAGAATCTCGTTAATTAATTAATATTAATTCATCTTATTTAATCTTTAGCAAGATTCACTAATTAACTCAATTTGACTAAGTCTCAAATACAAAATCTAACAACATTTTTAATCTATCTTTAACCTAATTTTGGGCCCAACATTCAACAACCAATTCCTTTTTCCAGCATCCCAACAATCTCAATTAGTAGCCCAACACGTTACTTCTCTTCAACATTCACTCCAGCAACAACTCCAACGTTCACAAACAATACAACGACAACATCAAACAACTATAATTCCAACGTTCACAAACAATACAACGGCAACAATCAAAATCATTATATTCTTCGAGAGGAATTCGTATTTTGAATTTCAAATTCTCAAAATTTACTTGTCGTCTTCACTGTTAAAGAGAGATTCGAAAAACATAATCCTTCATCAAGAAATAGGGAGCTCATTTTCTGGTGGTGAGAATTCTTCACCAGAGCTTGTCACTATTAGGACATATCAACTTAATTGTAATTAGGCAATCGACAACAAGTTACCTACACGTCAAACTCTTCTAGATACTGGTTAGAGTTTTATTATATCTTTACTTGCCCTTATGTTAGAATTCTATATATACCCATGCATATGTTATGTAAAAGCAACGATCAATAATAAGAGACAGATCAGTTCATATAAATTTATATGGTATCAGAAAGTCAGGCCTGAATCTTCCTCCTCTACTTCTCTTCCTCTCTCAACCTCTATCGACACCATGTTTTCTTCTCCTCCTCCTTCTGTGAATCATGCGCATCACTTTATATCCTTTAAACTCACCTCCGCAAATTACTTATTTTGGAAAACACAACTCCTACCTTTTTTGCGTGGTCAAAATCTTCTTGGTTATATTGACGGAACTTTTTCGTGTCCCCCTTCTCATGTCGCCAAAGAAGGAACCACTGATTCTCAACCCAATCCCGCTCATACTCTATGGATTCAACAAGATCAATTGATAATGAGCCTTCTTATTTCTTCCTTGTCAAAAGAAACTCTACTGCTTGTTATTGGCCTATGCACCTCTCAACAGATTTGGGAGACCCTTATAATAACTCTTTTCTCCCCCTTCAAACACTCGCATCCTTAGTCTTCACATGACGCTACAAAATATAAAACAAGATGATCTTTCTGTTTCCCAATACCTCCAAAAGGCAAAATTACTTTCTGATGAACTTACTGCCTCAGGAAGGCCTCTTTGTCTCTCAGACCTAAATATTTATATTTTCAAAGGTCTTCGTCCAGAGTTCAACGACCTCGTAACCACATCATCTGCCAGAGCTGAAGCTGTTACTTACTCTGAACTTCATGGTCTCTTACTTAATCATGAATTTCTTCATGGTCAACCCCTATCCTCGTTAACCCTTTCAATAACCCCAAATATCCAAACTACTGAACCCCACCCTTCTGCCAACTTGAGCCATAAATCCAATAACTATCACACCTCAAATTCTACTCGTGGTAGAGGAAGAAATTCCCGAGGGAGGAATGGAAGAGGAGGACGTAACTCCTTCTCTAGGTCCTACAATAATTCTGGCCAACAATGGACAAATCAATCCAATTCAAAGCCTCGATGTCAAATATGTAATGGCACGAACCATCTAGCTCCAACATGTTTTCACCGATTCAACCACACAATCAATCCATCTGCTTATCTCACTCATCAATTGCCCATACCATTAACTTAAAATTGGTTCTCTGACACTGGCACCATTCACCACATGACTCCTGAGTTTTCTGACCTTCAACAATTCGATCAATATCATGGAGGAGATCAATTACATGTTGGCAATGGCACTGGACTGCCTATTCAAAACACTGGTAACTCTTCTTTTCTCTCCCTTAACAGAACTTTCCAACTTAAGCGTATTCTTCATGTTCCTTCCTTTACGAAACCTTTACTCTCTGTTCAAAAGTTTTCTCATGATAATAATGTCTTCTTTGAATTTCATGCTGACCGTTTCTTTGTTAAGGATCCAACTACCAAGAATTTTCGATCGGAGTGAAAATGTGTCTCTACACTTTGCCGCTAAAGCTTTCCTCGTCCTTTCGTCCCTCTGCATATTTCTCTGCCAAGGCTTCTTCAAATTGTTGGCATCTCCGGTTGGGTCATCCACCCTAAGGAATTCTCCGACAAGTCATAAAGAAGCGTAATCTTCTTGTTTCTAGTTTAGCATTTAATAAGCTTTGTAGTGCTTGTCAACTTGGCAAGTCTCACAAATTCTCTTCCAATTAGTTCTAATAAAAGTTCTTTAATTTTGCAACTTCTGTATGCCGATGTTTGGGGACCTTCCCCGTTTCTTTCTTCAGAAGGCCATTTCTAGTTATTGTTGATGATCATACGAATCTTGTTTGGGGTTTTCCGCTATATCAAAAATCTGATGTTCTTCCTCTATTCCTTCAATTCAAAACTCTCGTTGAAAATCAATTTAATACAAAAATAAAAGCCATTCAAACAGATGGGTGTGGTGAATTTCAGGCTCTCACGCCTACTCTCACAAAACATGGCATTTATCATCGTTTTTCTTCTCCTCATACATATGAGCAATAAGGAAAGATTGAGCCTAAACATCGTCACATGTTGAAACATGTCTCTCACTCATAGCTCACAGTTCTACTCCCTCGAAATATTGGCACTATTCCTTTTATTGCGCAATTTACCTTATTAATCGTCTCCCTTCTCCGACATATCAAGGTCTAACCCCATACGAGTTAGCATTCAAAAGAATTCCAGATTATCACTTTCTTAAAGCATTTGGTTGTTTGTGCTTCCCATTCCTTCACCCATATAATAAAAATAAATTTCAATTTCATACTGCTCATTGTGCTTTTCTAGGATATAGTACAAAATACCATGGTTATCGTTGTTTGGATATTCAAACTGGAAAGATTTATTTCGCAAGGCATGTGAGGTTTGATGAAACACAATACCCATTTGTTTCTCAATCCATTTTGGGACCGCCTCCTCTCATTCTGAAATCCCCATCAAGTCAGTCCATTTGCATCTCTGCTCCTATTCATGCTACTGTTGGATCAAATCCCATACGTTCTTCCTCTCATACCTTGAGAACATCTCATCCAATCACTCTATCAATGGCCATTACACCTGTTAGTGATCAAATTCATCAACCAAGTCCCGTAACTCAGCCATCAATCAGTGCTAATATTATTGTACCACCTTCACCAATTGCTCCCTCTTCCAAATCCATCCTTTATCCAGTGGTCGTTGACTCAGACACTACCCAACAACCATCCTCTATTCCGTTAGGTGTGGATTTCACAGGTTTCACACCTCCTCTAACTACTCGAGTATCCAAACCTGCTCCTGTCCATAAGTCTCGACCACCTAAGCATTCCATACTATCTCATCATATGACTCTTCGCACAAAACATCCCTCCACTCATCTTGCCACTCTTCCTTTATCTAAAAACAGCCCAACTTCGGAACCCACTTGCTTCACCGAAGCCAAAAAGATTGGGGAGTGGCGAGAAGCAATGGCTACGGAAATATTTGCACTCCTTAAAAATAATACATGGACTCTCGTACCACAAAAATCATCCATGAATTTATTAGGTTGCAAATGGATGTTTCGAATAAAGAGAAATTCATCTGGTGCCATTGATAGATTTAAAAAATATATACACTTCTATATAATTACTACCATTTATAAATATTCAAAATTGTCTCAAAAATATTTTTTTATTTTCGATTAAATATTTTGTTAATTAGTTTAGTTTATTTATAGTTTATATTTTGAGTTAATAAGTTTATATTTTGAGTTAATTATTTTATTTTTTTAAAATTAAGAAGCTCATTAATTAATTAATATTAATTCATCTTATTTAATCTTTAGCCAGATTCACTAATTAACTCAATTTGACTAAGTCTCAAATACAAAATCTAACCATATTTTTACTCTATCCTTAACCCAATTTTGAGCCCAACATTCAACAACCAGTTCCTTTTTCCAGCAACCCAACAATCTCAATTAGTAGCCCAACCCGTTACTTCTCTTCAACATTCACTCCAGCCACAACTCCAACGTTCACAAACAATATAACGACATCATCAAACGGCAGTAACTCCAACGTTCACAAACAATGCAACGGCAACAATCAAAATCAATATATTCATCGAGAGGGATTCGAATTTCAAATTTCAAATTCCCAAAATTCCCTTGTCGTATTCACTATTAAAGAGAGATCAAAAAACACAATTCTTCATCAAGAAATAGGGAGCTCATTTTCTGGTGGTGAGAATTCTTCACCAGAGATTATCACTTTTAAAACTTTTAAAAAATATATACATTTCTATATAATTACTACAATTTATAAATATTCAAAAATTGTCTCAAAAATATTTTTTTATTTTCAATTAAAATTTTTGTTAATTAGTATAGTTTATTTATAGTTTATATTTTGAGTTAAAAAGTTTATATTTTAAATTAATTATTTTATTTTGGTAAACTTAAGAAACTCGTTAATTAATTAATATTAATTCATATTATTTAATCTTTAGCCAAATTCACTAATTAACTCAATTTGACTAAGTTTCTAATACAAAATCTAACCACATTTTTACTCTATCCTTAACCCAATTTAGAGCCCAACATTCAACAACCAATTCCTTTTTCCAGCAGCCCAACAATCTCAATTAGTAGTCCAACCCGTTACTTCTCTTCAACATTCACTCCCGCAACAACTCCAACGTTCACAAACAATACAACGACAACATCAAACGGCTGTAATTCCAACTTTCACAAACAATACAACGGCAGCAATTAAAATCAGTATATTTATCGAGAGAGATTCGAATTTCGAATTTCAAATTCCCAAAATTTCCTTATTCTCTTAACTGTTAAAGAGAGATTCGAAAAACACAATTCTTCATCAAGAAATAGGAAGCTCATTTTCTGGTGGTGAGAATTCTTCACCAGAGCTTGTCCACTTTTATAACTTTTAAAAAATATATACATTTCTACATTTCTACCATTTATAAATATTCAAAAATTGTAACAAAAAGATTTTTTTATTTTCAATTAAATATTTTGCTAATTAGTTTAGTTTATTTATAGTTTATATTTTGAGTTAAGTGTTATATTTTGTTAAAATTAAGAAGCTCGTAAATTAATTAATATTAATTCATCTTATTTAATCTTTATCCAGATTCACTAATTAACTCAATTTGTCTAAGTCTCAAATACAAAATGTAACCACATTTTTACTCTATCCTTAACCCAATTTTAAACCCAACATTCAACAACAAATTCATTTTACCAGCGGCCCAACAATCTCAATTAGTAGCCTAACCCGTTACTTCTCTTCAACATTCACTCCCACAACAACCACAACGTTCACAAAAAATACAACGGCAACATCAAACGACTGTAATCCCAACGTTCACAAACAATACAACGACAACAATCAAAATCTGTATATTCCTCGAGAGGAATTCGATTTTTGAATTTCAAATTCCCAAAATTCTATTGTCGTCTTCATTGTTAAAGTGAGATTTGAAAAACACAATTCTTCATCAAGAAATAGGGAGCTCATTTTCGGGTGGTGATAATTCTTCACCAGAGCTTGTCACTTCTATAACTTTTAAAAATTATATACATTTCTATATTATTACTACCATTTATAAATATTCAAAAATTGTCTCAAAAAGGTTTTTTTATTTTCAGTTAAATATTTTGTTAATTAGTTAGTTTATTTATAGTTTATATTTTGAGTTAATTATTTTATTTTTTTAAAATTAGGAAGCTCGTTAATTAATTAATATTAATTCATCTTATTTAATCTTTATCCAAATTCACTAATTAACTCAATTTGACTAAGTCTCAAATACAAAATCTAACCACATTTTTACTCTATTCTTAACCCAATTTTGAGCCCAACATTCAACAACGAATTCCTTTTTCCAGCAACCCAACAATCTCAATTAGTAGCCCAACCCGTTACTTCTCTTCAACATTCACTCCAGCAACAACTCCAACGTTCACAAACAATACAACGACAACATCAACCGGCTGTAATTCTAACGTTCACAAACAATACAACGACAATAATCAAAATCAGTATATTCATCGAGAGGAATTCGAATCTCGAATTTCAAATTACCAAAATTCCCTTGTAGTCTTCACTGTTAAAGAGAGATTTGAAAAACACAATTCTTCATCAAGAAATAGAGAGCTCATTTTCTGGTGGTGAGAATTCTTCACTAGAGCTTGTCACTTTTATAACTTTTAAAAAATATATATTTCTATATAATTACTACCATTTATAAATATTCAAAAATTGCCTTAAAAAGATTTTTTTTTATTTTCAATTAAATATTTTGTTAATTAGTTTATTTTATTTATAGTTTATATTTTTTGTTAATTATTGTATTTTGTTAAAATTAAGAAGCTCTTAATGAATTAATATTAATTCATCTTATTTAATCTTTAGCCAAATTATTTTTACTCTATCCTTAACCCAAATTTTAGCCCAACATTCAACAACCAATTCCTTTTTCCAGCACCTAACAATCTCAATTAGTAGCCCAACCTGTTACTTCTCTTCAACATTCACTCCCGCAACAACCCCAACGTTCAAAAACAATACATTGGCAACATCAAATGTCTGTAATTCCAACGCTCACAAACAATACAACGACAACAATCAAAATCAGTATATTCCTCGAGAGGAATTCAATTTTCAAATTTCAAATTCCCAAAATTCTATTAAGAGAGATTTGAAAAACACAATTCTTCATCAAGAAATAGGGAGCTCATTTTCTAGTGGTGAGTATTCTTCACCAGAGCTTGTCACTTTTATAACTTTTAAAAAATATATACATTTTTATATAATTACTACCATTTATAAATATTTATAAATTGTCTCAAAAAGATTTTTTTATTTTCAAATTAAATATTTTGTTAATTAGTATTGTTTATTAATAGTTTATATTTTGTGTTAATTATTTTATTTTGTTAAAATTAAGAAACTCGTTAATTAATTAATATTAATTCATCTTATTTAATCTTTATCCAAATTTACTAATTAACTCAATTTGACTAAGTCTCAAATACAAAATCTAACCACATTTTTATGATTTCATATGTACTATTTGACAGTTGAGAAAGAGAAAGAGTATAATTGATGTTTCTGAAAAGGACTTTAGGAAAGCTAGGTGAAAGGTAAAGTAAAGTAAAGTAATAGTCCCTTTCTTAGTAAAGGGTGATTGATAATAATAAATTGTCACGACGCAGGGGTACCCCCTTGACGTAACACGGCGTACTTGACCCTGAAGGGGTCTCATATAAGCCTCATAGCATACATGAACATAAAAGCATAGGAAAATAGTGCGGAATTTAAATTTTTTCTTTACAATCGAAGTTTTTTATAAATGAAAATGAGTCGATGACACTATGTCTCAAACCATCTATTATACTTGGAATAAAACTCTCGAAATACAATCTTAGGGACATAGCCCTTACAACCAAAGTCTTAAACATAAAAGAAAGACAATAAATGACATATGGTTGAGCCCTCGAAGACAATGAGGACTCACCAATCTTCTTCTTCTTGATCTCCTATGAACCTAGCCATGAGAATGGAATCCAATATCTCCAAAGCCTACATTATAGAAAATGTAGAAAGATGGGGTTAGCACAAAAAGTACTAAGTATGGAAGTCATGCACAAAAACCATTAAAACATGCATAAAAAGGGACATTTCATTTGAAATCATGCTATATGCCATTTTTTAACATCATCTTTGAAATAGTTTGAGAATGCAACCAATAAGGCAACTCACATACATTACATTATAACATGAGAGATATCATTATAATAACAAGCATAGTCTTCAACATCAACACAATACATATCCCAATCTTCACAATACATAGCCTCCAATCATAACACAATACAAAGTCAAATACAAAGATCATCTCATTATTAAGTAATCATCACATAAGCAACCCCTAAGAAACACTTGTGCAATGTATGGTTGGCATCCCAATATACCAACCCTACTAAGTACTCCTTTGAAGCTACTTTAGTCATGCATTTCATCTTTGGACTTCATTATAATCAATAGTCACAAATAAGGAAATAGTCATGTACATTACTTGAATTATAAGGAAAGTCATTCATAACAACTATTTATTCAATATACATGCATGCATTCAAATCTCATCATAATATAAAGGAACCATCCCATGACATCCTACTAAGTCTACTTGTGCAATGTGGAAGTGAAGTCCCATACTCCCACTCCTACTATGTAAGACTCACCAAGAAGTCATAGTATTGTTCATGTCTCGTTCATTATCTTTATTATATAGGGAAAGTTTCCATAACCGACATAGACCATGTGAGCTACATGGAATCCGGTATCGTGTAACCCCACACCGAAAGAAGGTGTCCTACTTGCCTAAGGTAGAACTAAATGTATAGCTATAAGGTGGATCCACTAGCTAAAGACCTATGTGGGCACATAGTTATGGGAGAGGGAGATTGCTTCTAGAAACCCGCCATATTGCATTGGCGAAGGGGCTTCCATCTCATGAGTTCACTTTAGGTGACCCAACCTATTGCATTGGCGGAAGGGCCTTTTCCTCATTTTCCATATCCACTCGGTGCTAATCATTATTTCCCAAATTATATGTCATTAGTCTTGAATTGTATTTACATGTGTGAAGGAGTGCTCTACCCTTCATTCAATACAATTTATCAAAATATCTCATAGATTCATTAAAGTGAGAATGTACTTTCAACTTTAGAATCATAATTAGTATGTGAGAATAACTTTCACACCAAGATTATGTGTTCTCATGAGAATGGACTTTCAATCAACACAATAGGATCATCATGGTCATGTACATTTCATGCATAATAATGTGTAAAGGTGCATATGAGTTCAATTAACACAATTGATACATCATAATCATGTTTATGCATGGAGTGTGTGTGTATTGCCCTTGCAATGACACAATCAACAATATTATCATCCTAGACACTTCATTCAAAATCAAGTGTAAGGGTAAGGGAAGAATGACCTTTCAACAATACCACAATATACCCAATATTCATAGGACCTTCAACTTCTAAGTAAATCATGAGTTCACACACAATCTTGTCAACATACACAAACCTTCACAATATGACCTTCAAGGGCTATGGACCAACTCATCCCAAACATATAGCAATAGAACATTAGATAAGGGAATACCATGATCCAACAATTCATCAATACCTTAATCACATCATGATTGGCACTTTATACTTCAAGTATTCACAAACATGCTTATAATATCATGATCAAGTCAATTCATGTTTAGAAGCATTACCCTAAACCAATTCAAGTCTAGGTGATCTAATCTAAGGCATTACATGAAGAAATTCATCATTCTTGGAGGATCACCTTCAACCCTCAATTTGTCTCGTTCATGACACAACTCTAGACTATATAAATTCACCTTATAAATCTTAGGTTAATTAAGTATACATGAAAAATCACACTTAGATCATGCAATTACATCATAATTAACTCACATTCAATCAATTGGACCAACTTGCAAAACCATCACATAATGTGAAGAAGAACCATAACTAGGGTTGGGGGGTCTTATGGATTCTTGAAGGATTTCGAGTTAAAGTCATGTAAAATCAATCATACATTCATATACAAAGATCATTCAACCTTTAAAAGCAACTTTAATAGGAATCCATGGAGTTGAGTTGAAACCCTAGCTAATTGAGTTTTCTAGAATGGAGTTAAAAACTTTTGAAAGGGCTCCTTGGGTGATAGCTTCCCAAGGATGAAGAACTCCAATACCTTAGGTGTATAATTCTTCCAAATTCGTAGTGAAAATCTCCTTCCTTCAAGATTTCCTTGATCTCTTTCTTTGTTCTTCAATGGAGGTTCTAGAGAGAAGATTTTTGGAGAGGGAGGTAGTTGGGTTTTGATTTGGGGTCTTGGGTTATAATAACTTAATGAGGTGTTTAATACTTTTAAATACTTTATATATATGAAATAAACCCATATTAAGAAACCCCTACTTAAAACAAACTAAAAACGAATTACCTAAACTAACCCACCTATTGGCCGGCTTTGTGCAGATTGTAGGTGTAATCCACACCCCATGGACCTACGGTTCGTCAATTGATCTACTGGGCGTGCCATAGGTCCGTGGTTTTAACCTGCAGATCCTCAACCAGGCCTTGAACCACGCCCCACGGGGCGTCACTCAATCTACTGGTCGTAGATGGCCATCCGTAGGTCACCTATTTGACAACTTTTTGTGAACTTAGGCTGCCTTGGGAGTTAGACTTTAGGGTCCTCCCCAAGGACCCTTGGTTGGTCTTTGGGGGGTCGTACCTTGACGTTTAACCCCTAGACACCTCAACCTAAGCTCGGGAAGTCAATATACAACCTACAACCAAACATCAAACTCAAAAACTCACACGTACGACTCTAGTCTCACCTACTAGTTTCCATTAGACTCTAGCTTGGTCTTAGTAGTTTTCCGGGTTGTTACATGAATACTGAATATTTTGGGAGTAGTATCGAGAGCAAATTGGGTAAGAGTCTTTTCGTAACTCAAGTCCCATAAACCTATGTAGCCAGCGTAGGATAGGATTGCACCGATTTGTCGTATGACTCCTTACTGCCTCTGAGAAGGCCTATTAGATGGATCCATAGTTATCGTAGCATCCTAACCCCGACAAGGTATAGGATGACCCTTGCAATGTGGGTGAAACGTTGTATCATTGCTAGGCTCAAAGCATTGGTTGTCGATTAGAGAAACTCCCCATAGAGTAAAGCTTTCTATTCTCATATTTTTTTTATTGCCTATCTTATTGTAATGCACAAATGGTTTTCATTACTTGTTCATATATTTTTTACTTGACATGTTTTCCGTCATCAGTTCAGTTATTGTTTTTCTTTCTGCCATATTACATACTCGTACATTTCATGTACTGATGTCTTTCGACCTGCATTTGTTTATGATGCAGATAAAAATGTTTAGGATCATCAACAGGCGTTTTATTGAGATCACAACTTTTGGTGAGGCCTTCTAGCTTTCAGAGGACTCCCCCCACCTTAGTTTATTTATAGTAGTTGTTTAGGTTTTCATGGGTCCTGTCCCGATGCCTATCTTAAAACAGCAGAGGATTCATAGATAGCTAGTATTGAGAGTCTTTCTGTATTGCTATTCAACGTGTTTTGTTAAAACTATTACTACTTTCATTCAGTATTTTTACACAATTTAATTGGGTACTTTGACTTATGATTTAATTCAGTTTTAAAGTCTATATTTGCTTGAGTCAGTCTTCGACTAAGTAGTCAGCCAGGCCAAGGGTTCGCTTGGCGACAAACAATGGTTCTCAAGTGCCGGCCACGTCCAGAGTGTAGGCCCGGGGCGTGACACCATTCCAACAGCCCAATTTTTCCTCACAAAATGGCAACATACCCAACCTATAACCCACCGATACAACACGTCAATTCATCCAAAATGACGACCTTCACGTCGTCTTCTTCATGCGAACCAAACCTCGAACCAGATGTGTACCATTGAGAATTGTACAAATCCGTTGCCCTAACCTTATCTTCCAAGAAATTTGAATTCAAATTTCAATTCCCATTCGATCTCCCCCCTTAAATTGATTCCATAGTTTTTTGGACCCTCTTAGTTCTTCATCCGGAAACAATTTTTGAGAATCGAAATTTGGAGCAAAAATTAGTCTTCTTATAATGTCTAAATTACAATCGTGGTGGTGGTTCGTCTTCGTGGTCAAGCAGAAAGCTGCTCAGCAAGAGGTAAGTCCTTTCCTTTGTAACATTTTTTTTTATCTTTTCGGTTTTGAGATGTTGCTTCCGGAGGTTCAAAGTTTTCAAATTTTGGGATTATGTTTTTGCTTACTTTTTGATATTTTTTTTAATGATTTTCTGTTTTAATATTTGAATATAGCTAAATGTTATCTTCCTTTGTGATAAAGCATATTGTTATGTTGTTGATATAGTTCGAATTGTGACTCAATCTCGTCTTCATTTAATTTCTTGGTTGTTTTAGTTGATGCCCTGTCTTCTAGCACTGTTGTATTCCTAACGAATATTGAATTGATCTTAACATTAATTTTAGTCTCTGGTTTGGTTCGCTACTCTACTGATTTTGTTGAAAGTTTGAAATAATTTTTCATATGAGATTTCTCTTAGGATATGTAGTGTTTGCTTACTATCTGTAGCAATGAAGTATGATTTTAATGAGCTTGATTTATACTTGTTCTGGTTCTTCTTGATCAAGTTGGTTGCTATTATGTTGCTAAGAAAATGATGTGGATCATGGTGAAGCTATACGTATTATTCTCCCAGGTAATTACCGAGGGTCTTGTAAAGATTTTGAAAAAAAAGTGGCTGAAAACCATATCACCAAAAAATACAAAATCTAACCATATTTTAATTCTATCCTTAACCCAATTTTTACACTTTGTTTGGATCATTGTTATCCATTGTTTCATAATGTATTGTATTGTATTGTACTCTATTGTACTTTATTGTATGGTAGATATAATGTTTGCCTAGACTGTATTGTTTGTTACTGTTTAATAACATTTTTATTGTTAGTCTGTATCGTACTGCATTATAATTTATAAATTTACTAAAATATCCTTAATTATTATAGGGTAGGAGGTTTGACTAGAATTAAATAATATAAGGTAAAGGGTAAAATAGTATTATGAAATATTATGTAAAGATATAATTGAAAAAAGAAATTAAGTAACAATGGGAACACACCAAATCGGTTGTTCTATAAAATGGGGGCTTTCATTGTTACGTAACAATGAAATTTAACAATACAATACAATACATTTTAAGTAACAATCAAAACAAACATTATAGGTATAGTAACAATACAATACAATACAATGGGTAACCATGATCCAAACAGAGTGTTAGCCAAATCATTCGCCTAACATTCAACAACCAACTTAGCCCACCCCAGGTGGGCAAGGCCTCAGGGCAGGGGGGTCTCAAGGCGGGTGGGGTGTCGGGGCGGGTGGGTATGTTGACACTCAATTTTGACTCTCCACAATGTAAATTAATCATCGAGCTTCTTTTATTGCAAATAATTTGAAAATGATTGATTTTATAAAATGTACAATGTTTTGCAGGTTATTTTAAAATAATTTTGTCACTTTTTATAACTTTTAAATAATATATACATTTCTATATAATTACTATCATTTATAAATATTCAAAAATTATCTCAAAAGTTTTTTTTTTATTTTCAATTAAATATTTTGTTAATTAGTTTAGTTTATTTATAATTTATATTTTGAGTTAATTAGTTTATAATTGAGTTAATTATTTTATTTTTTTAATATTAAAAGCTCGTTAATTAATTAATATTAATTTGTCTTATTTAATCTTTATCCGAATACATTAATTAACTCAATTTGACTAAGTCTCAAATACAAAATCTAACCACATTTTAACATTTTTCAGCCCAACATTGAACAACCAACCTAGCCCACCTCAATTCCTTTTTCTAGCAGCCCAACAATCTCAATTAGTAGCCCAACCTATTATTTCTCTTCAACATTCACTCCACCAACAATTCCAACGTTCACAAACAATACAACGACAACATCAAACGATAGCAATTTCAAATTCCCAATTCCATCGGCGAGAAATAGGGGCCGTTGGTTCATCCGAGCTCGCTTTTTGGTGGTGAGAAGTCTTAACCGGAGCTCATCTTCTGATGGTGTTGCACTATAAATTGATCCTCAACTTGTTTTTATTTGTTTTAGTTATATAGGAATTGAAAAAATTGATACGCCATATAGTAGGAGAGATATTGTAGTGTATATTATTCACGAATGATATAGTATTAATTGATGAGACATGTAATAAAGATAATAATATGACAAAAGTTTGAAGATAATAATATGATTGAGGTTAAGCAAGACGAAAACAGAGTAGCTGAAACTCAAATATGGTGACTTAATACATGAATTAAATGTGAAAGGGAAGACCAATCAGAAAAAAGAAGATTCACAAAAAAATATAATCGTTACTTCGATTTTCGACCGTTGAGGACTTTAATACCCTTGTAAGAATTACCGGCAATAATAGGTGACTTTCACCAAAATAGATATACTCTTCCAATAATTTGTCACCGGCATTTGCCGGTTTTCCCTTCCTAGATATATATTTCCGTTATAAACATTCCCAACTAATGCACAGAGAGAAATCCAAACCCCAATGCTTTAGGGTTTCTGATAAAATTCCACATTTATCTGCAAACAACAAAACCCCTAATTTAAAGGGGTTGCGGTTTGTGGAGATCGTTTCTGTGGTATTTTCTTCTTCTTCTTGTCAATTTCTTGAAACATGGCGGGTCAAACAAACCCGGAATTATCCCCAAAAGACTCACGTGAATGAAGAATTGCAGGAGCTTGAATGCACGAAGAGGGTTGTTGTTTCTGGTTTCCATCTTTCACATGTGGCAGAAGCCTATGGGAACGGGTGTCTACCAGCGATCAAAAGGAAGAACCCCATTGGTGGGTTAAGGGTTTGATCGTCGTTATGAAAGTCAGGGAGTGGTCGGAACTTGTGGCAGGTAAGACATTCATTCGACGATTTAATTAAAATTGTTCCAAAACAAATAAATTCAACTACGACCAGTTGAGTTACTCCTTAAATTTGTATTAGATGTGTATGTTCTATATAGGTTTAACATATATATATATATTGTTTATGTTTCTAATTTCTAGTTGTTATGCTTCTAAGTTTGAAAAATGTCTTCTCGTGTGGATTTTTATTTGAAATGTTGAAGATTTGAACCTCTTTGATCTCACTGTTGGTTGTTGCCCGATTGGAATGTTGGAACACTCAGAATGATTTTCTTTATGGTAATATAGAGTTACTGTTTTCTTTGTGATAAAGTGTGTTGTTGATATAGTTCGAATCATGACTTTATCTCATCTTGTTTTAATTTCTTGGCCCTTTTAGTTGCTGCCCTGTCTTCTAGCACCGTTGTATTCGTAATGAATATCGAATTGATCTTAACATTAATTCGCTGCTCTACTGATTTTATTTACTGTTTTTGTTGAAAGTTTGAAAGAATTTTTCACTGTCTAGTTTATTTACTTTTCATATGAGATTTCTCTTAGGATCGGAAGTATATATAGTGTTTTCTTACTATCTGTAGCAATGAAGTATGATTTTAATGAGCTTGGTTTATACTTGTTCTAATTATGTTGCTTTTCTTGTTTTACTACCTAAATGGCTTTCCCATTTCTTCATTTTTGATCTATTCTCACTGTTTCATTATTTCATTTGTGTTTAGTTTGTTCAAAATAGGATGATTAATAGTCTGACTATTCATGCTTATCTTTGAGTGTGGTCACTGTGATAGGTATTATGGTTTGGCATTAAATGGTTATAATAACATTCGTTGATTTCAACTTTGTCTCTTAAGCGATTTTATTTCTACTAGTGTATAATTCATGATCTTGATTTAGTTCTCTCTTTAAATACCCTATTTTTTTTCTAAATCAGTCTGCACTTGGTTTTCCCGCTTGAATTTTTTTAAATTGAATGAGTATGTTAGTATTGTTCACTGCATCAGTGATTCCATCATAGTGTCATAATTATCCATTTCATTTGGAAGTTGAACGAAAAATCATGTTCGGTTCAGTTATGAAAGTATTCGACCTAATCCCCTATATAAATACCCTTGTCGTCTTCACTGTTAAAGAGGGATTCAGACCATCGAAAAACACAGAATTCTTCATCGAGAGATAGGGGTCTTGGATAGATAAAATAGCATTTCAAGTTTAAGAATTTTCTTAGAGGAAAATGTCATCTTCTGGTGGTGAGAAGTGTTTAAGCTCGTTTATGTAGAAATTTGTTTAAGAGTTTTGTTTCTTTATTCGATGCGTCTATTCTTCCTTTAAGTGTTTTCGATATTGGTTAAACATATGTATTGCGTATGTTGCTATTGTCTAGTTGTTATGCTTATAAGTTTGAAAAATGTCTTCTCGTGTGGGTTTTTGCTTGAAATGTTGAAGATTTGAACCTCTTTGATCTCACTGTTGGTTGTTGCCCGATTGGAATGTTGGGATGTCGTACTGATCTCCTCCCTCACTCAGAATGATTTTCCTAATGGTGATATAGAGTTTCTATTTTAATATTCAAATATAGCTAAATGTTATCTTTGTTTGTGATAAAGCTCGTTGTTGATATAGTTCGAATCGTGACTCCTTCTCATCTTCATGTAATTTCTTGGCCCTTTTAGTTGCTGCCCTGTCTTCTTGCATTGTTGTATTCCTAACGAATATCAAATTGATCTTAACATTAATTTGCTGCTCTACTGATTTATTTACTGTTTTTGTTGAAAGTATGAAAGAATTTTTCACTGTCTAGCTTATCTACTGTTCATATGAGTTTTCTCTTAGGATTCAAAGCATATATAGTGTTTTGCTTACCATATGTAGCAATGACGTATGATTTTGATGAGCTTGGTTTATACTTGTTCTAATTATGTTTCTTGTATACTTCTAATAATAGTCTTTAATCAATTTCCTTTTCTTGTTTTGCTACCTAAATGGCTTTCCTGTTTCTTCATTTTTGATCTATTCTCACTGTTTCATTATTTCATTATTTCGTTTGTGTTTTGTTTGTTCAAAATAGGATGATTAATAGTCTAGAAACTATTCATGCTTATCTTTGAGTGTGTTCACTGTGATAGGTATTATGGTTTGGCATTAAATGGTCATAATAACATTCTTTGATGTCAACTTTGTCTCTTAAGCGATCTTATTTCTTCTAGTGTATAATTCATGATCTTGGTTTAGTTCTCTCTTTAAATACCCTATTTTTGTTCTAAATCAGTCTGCACTTGGTTTTCCTGTTTGAGGTTTTTTAAAATTGAATGAGTATGTTAACTATACAGGAACACACGTTAACTATTACACCACCAAACAGTAAGTACGATTAGGACATGTTGTACTCAAGTTCATCAGAATTTTCAGCCTCTCGGCTGCTCTGGTATGTATCTTCCTCCCTTGTTAATTTACTTTTTCTTTGGCCTATCTGCTTCAGTTTTGCTATTTCATCATGCTTGAGTATGATTTTTTAGGGTTGAATTTCCGGTAATTGAGTGTGAAGTATGCTTCTTTGTGTGAGTTATCACTGAATAACTGCAGGTCTTTCTTATTTTGGCCTTTTGGTTGACGAATTAGGGCTTAAAACTTGTACAAATTCTTCCGTGAAGTATATCAACTTTAGATTTTAAAGAAATTTTCTTGAATATTGGATGTGATGAGGTCTTCAATGGTAGAATCGAAAAAGGTAATGGGATTAGCAACTTATTTGTGTGGTATTTAGTGATTGATAAAACCTTTTGTGTTGGTAGCACTGCTTTAAAAGGTTTCTTGGCGCTAGGCGAGTCACAGTGGTAGAGCTTGTCTCACGAGGCCTATGCCCAAATGTTTGTCTGTTTAGTCCAGAATGTTGGAAGTAACATCACGTTCTACCTACATTCAAGTGCAAAAAATTATGATTACAACTTTCTATTTTTTGGCTAAAAAAAGGCTACATAGGAAATGACTTCGATCTTTACGACAAATTAAATAGTAACTACGTTAAAACTAATTACATAAAGTACTTTTACATGCTAACGTAGGAGCTTGCTTCATTCATCTTCTTTGGACCCATTTGTTTACTGATTAGCTGCTCTCATATATATATATATATATATATTGAGGACTTTGACATCTATTAAGATGGGAAAACAGAGACTGAAGAAAACATTGTAATTGTTGGTGTTGGCATAGCTGCTCTTGCTACTTCTTTAGCACTTAACAGGTAATAAAGAAATGTAACAAATGGTTGTTTGTTAGTTGTTTCTTATAATGTGCTTAAAAAGATTTTTCTTCATCAATCGGAGTCATGGTGTGTTGTAAGTATTCCATTATTCTTATTAATTAGAAATTTTGAGTTTAAGTCATAGCCCCTACATATCATGTTGTGTAAACTGTCTAGAAAGAAAAAGAAAATTTGTTTTACTATTGTTTTAGTGATGTATAAGTGGGTTTATGGTGTAGGTTGTTTGATTTTTTTTTTCAACTCTTTGGAGCTGCTACTTGGTTTGGGTGTGAGTATATTCAGCTTATATGTGTGCTAAAAAAATGGATATAGATGATTTGGTGATGTGTAAATTGGTGTTTTCTGCTTAACAACAGTTGTTATTAGGTTGTCTTTGGTTCAAAAAATATTTTTTACATTTTGGTGCTTGATTGAAATTGAGGTTTTGAACGTCATAGGCTAATACCAACAGTGGTACCTGCCACTTTGTTGTATTTGTTTCTATAATTAGTTGTCAAAATAACTTTTATATTGGTCCTTTATTTAGTTTTGATACTAAATCTAGGTGATGTTGGCTTAGGCAATTTAAAAACTACCTCCACTTTACCTACTCAAAATGTTTGTTCCAACTAAGTGTGTTGTGTGTGTGTGTGTATATATATATATTCCTAATATATAGAAGAGTCTACAAGCAGGCTGGTGGTCGTCGTCATGACTGCTTCGGAGGTTAATATTTGAATATAGCTAAATGTTATCTTCCTTTGTTATAAAGGGTGTCTTGTTGATATAGTTCGAATCGTGACTCCATCTCATCTTCATTCACTTTCTTGGCCCTTTTAGTTGCTTCCCTGTTTTCTAGCACTGTTGTATTCCTAACGAATATCGAATTGATCTTAACATTAATTTGCTGCTCTACTGATTTTATTTACTGTTTTTGTTGAAAGTTTGAAAGAATTTTTCATTGTCTAGTTTATTTACTGTTCATATGAGATTTCTCTTAGGATCTGAAGCATATATAGTGTTTGCTTACTCTATCTGTAGCAATGAAATATGATTTTAATGAGCTTGGTTTATACTTGTTCTAATTCTGTTGCTTGTATACTTCTAATAATAGTCTTTAATCAATTTCCTTTTCTTGTTTTGCTACCTAAATGGCTTTCCTGTTTCTTTTCATTTTTGATCTTTCATTTGTGTTTAGTTTGTTGAAAATAGGATGATTAATAGTCTAGAAACTATTCATGCTTTTGTTTGAGTGTGTTCACTGTAATAAGTATTATGGCTTGGCATTAAATGGTCATAATAACATTCGTTGATTTCAACTTTGTCTCTTAAGCGATCTTATTTCTTCTAGTGTATATAATTCATGATCTTGGTTTAGTTCTCTCTTTAAATATCCTATTTTTGTTCTAAATCAGTCTGCACTTGGTTTTCCCGTTTGAATTTTTTAAAATTGAATGAGTATGTTAGTATTGTTCACTGCATCAGGGATTCCATCACAGTGTCATAATTGTCCATTTCATTTGGAAGTTGAGCAAAAATTTATGTTTGGTTCAGTTATGAAAGTATTCGACCTAATCCCCCCTATAAACACCCTTGTCGTCTTCACTGTTGAAGAGGGATTTGGACCATTGGAAAACACAGAATTCTTCATCGAGAAATAGGGGTCTTGGATAGCTAAAAGAGCATTTCAAGTTTAAGAAGTTTTTAGAGGAAATGTCATCTTCGGGTGGTGAGAAGTCTTCAAGCTCGTTGTTTTGGTTTGCTGCACAAAAAGAGGTAAATCCCTTCTTTCTTCAGTGTTTCGATTTACAGATATGCAGAATTTTGTTTTTGTTTCTTTATTAGATGCGTTGATTCTTCCTTTAAGTGTTATTGATATAGGTTAAACAAATGTATTGCTTATGTTGCTACTTGCTAGTTGTTATGCTTCTAAGTTTGAAAAATGTCTTCTCGTGTGGATTTTTGCTTGAAATGTTGAAGATTTGAACCTCTTTGATCTCACTGTTGGTTGCTGCCCGATTGGAATGTTGGAATGTTGTACGTTCTCCTCCCTCACTCAGAATGATTTAGTCTCGGCCTCTCTTTGTTACTTCTCCTAAATGTCACAAGTGTCATCTTGTTTTCTTTAGTTGAGAATTGATACTTGTATGCGTGGAATGATAAATGATTAAGAGGGTGCTTGTGGTTATAAGTTTTAAGCTTTAAATGTGTTGTGTTGTTTCTTTTGTTGTTAATTGAGTGTGAAGTATGCTTCTTTGTGCGAGTTATCACTAAAAAACTGCGGGTCTTGCTTATTTTGGCGTTTTGGTTGACAAATTAGGGATTAAAACTTGTACAAATTCTTCCGTGAAGTTAAAACTTTATTTAGATTTAAAAGAAATTTTCTTGAATATTGGATGTGATGATGTCTTAAACGGTAGAATCGAAGAAGGTAATGGGATTAGCAACTCATTTGTGTGGTATTTAGTGATTGATAAAACCTTTTGTGCTGGTAGCAGTGCTTCTTGGCACTAGGCGAGTCTCAGTGGTAGAGCTTGTCTCACGAGGCCTATGCCCAAATGTTTGACTGTTGAGTCCAGAATGTTGGTTCCAAGGTAACATCACGTTCTACCTTCATTCAAGTGCAAACAATTATGATTACAACTTTCTAATTTTTGGCTAAAAAAAGGCTACATAGGCAATGCCTTCGATCTTTACAACAAATTAAACAGTAACTACGTTAAAACTAATTACATAAAGTACTTTCAAATGCTAACATAGGAGCCTGCATCATTCATCTTCTTTGGACCCATTTGTTTACTGATTAGTCGCACTCATATATATATTGAGGACTTTGACATCTATTAAGCTGGGAAAACAGAGACTGAAGAAGACATTGTAATTATTGGTGTTGGCATAGCTGCTCTTGCTACTTCTTTGGCACTTAACAAGTAATAAAGAAATGTAACAAATGGTTGTTTGTTAGTTGTTTCTTATAATGTGCTTAAAAAGATTTTTCTTCACCAATTGGAGTCGTGGTGTGTTGTAAGTACTCCATTATTCTTATTAATTAGAAATTTGGAGTTTAAGTCATAGCCCCTACATATCATGTTGTGTAATCTGGTCTAGAAAGAAAAAGAAAATTTGTTTTTTCTATTGTTTTAGTGATGTATAAGTGGGTTTATGATGTAGGCTGCTTGAGTATTTTTTTTAAAAAACTCTTTGGAGCTACTACTTGGTTTTGGTGTGAGTATATTACTACTTAGTGTAAGAGTCTAGAAGCAGACTGCTCCTGGTCGACATGTGTGCGCTTCATATTAAGGGAAAAATTATATTTTTCGGCCTTCTTTGTTTGGTTCTAAAAGATTGTGCTGGCTTTTTCCCAACTATACACGTACTGTAAAATTGGCTGAGCAGAAGCTTGTGAGATAATTATGTGAAATAGGCAGTGATTTACAGATATCTCTCAACGGTTTGCTGTCTTCCTCTGGTACATGTATGGGCTGAATTTTTAAACCTAATTTTGCGGTTCTCTCTTTCCAACGGTTGTAATCAACCTTTTCTCCAAGTTTTCTTTCGCAGTTGGTTTATATGAAGAAATACGTTTCTATGTTTCGATTTTAACATATGTGAGTTCTATTCGGTGATTGCATGCACTAACATCCTAATTTCTAGAGTGGAACTTTTTTGTTTATAATTACTTAATTTTACATGTGCTTGTTGTTTAATCAGGAATATTTGGGTCTAAGATAGCCAGGAGATTATTATTATTATGATAGGTTGTATGGCAATATCATTGTAATCACACATGTTTTGGAAGCAATTTGTTCCTTGTGTTATTAATTAGGTTGGAAATATGATTGTTGTTAGTAGATAAACATGATGTAATTTAGGGTCTGTTTTCGAGGTAGGGAAACTATTTCTAATTGACCCTCAGGTTGAGTTGAGTAAAAACATGACTCAATTTAGTTTCTCAATCATTAATAGCTAACTTTATTTTAGTTTGAATGTTCTTTGTTGTATTTATCATATATTTTCTTATTGTACTTCAAATTTTTGGCTGCCAAATCCATTTATTCGTGCATCTACTATTACACTCTACTTATGTAGCCTATGTGAAATCTTACTTCAGTGATATGCTACTAAGTTTCATTGTATGCTCGTGGCATCTTTGTATGTTGGCAGACGTTTTGAGATATGCGATTCTACTTATGAGTTTTTTTTAACTCTTTGGAGCAGCTACTTGGTTTCAACCACAGGTGCTATTTCGGCTTATCAAAAAAAAAAAAACCACAGGTGCTATTTTGACCACAGGTGCTATTTCGAGATTGACATCACAGACTATACACTGGTACAATAACAACAATAGTCACGGAAACATTGGCTGAAAAAATATTAGCGATGAGAGCTGAACAAGTGTATGAAATAGTTGCTGTCCAGGTACACATATACATAACAACGAAACGAAAAAAACCTCATCTTCTTTAGTCTCTACTTACATTATGAAAAAGAAACTAAATCACGCAACAATGTAATAAGCTTGCACTCTTGTCATTATTCTCAAAATGAATCGTTGCCTTTTTCCCATATCAATCGTCAGTTTGTAGATAAGCTTTTCAGGGTTCAACTACAAAGCTGCTACTCTGAATTCCCGATCAAAAAATTGGTATATTGGTCATCTCATCCTACGCTGAAAAAGGACCTCCAACATTTGTTCTTCCTAGCGAAGCAATTAAGAAGCAAAAATTGGACCACCCACTCCGACAAAACAACGGTAATAAGTGCTTCATATTTTAAAATAACATATTCGCCTATCTTATTTATTCCTTTACAATATATAGTTTCTCCATGTAGGTAGCAGGAAAATAAAACTTGGATGCCGTTAAAAAATCAGCTGCACAAAGTTACTCCTTTATGGGCGCATACTAACAACCTACATCAACCACATCTAACTATTTATAGTTTTTGTGTAGAGCAAATGACATAAATGGTCCCTAAACTATCCTAGTAGGTTTAAAATAGTCCATTAACTATACAGTTGACGGATATGGTCCTTTAACTATCCACCCTTTTGTCAAGTTTGGTTTCCATCCACTTTTTTAAAAAACCGTTAGTTAACACCGTTAAGTCAATCTGTTAAGTCAATTGATTTAGGAGCATATCCAATTGATCATAAGCAAAATAACCACACGAAAAGCATAAAGTTGTAAATGCCCATGGCCATATATGTTCAACAAGTTGTGAATGTTCAAACATCTTATTTATATTTACCCCATTTGAAATCATCGACTGATTGACCAAAATGAAGGGCACTGAAGCAGATGTAGTGGATGAATGGAGGAGAGATACACAAGTGTTGACAAATAGGGGATCGCAATTTCGCATCAATTTAGGGATGACCCAATTGGCCGATTGGTAGAAAATGAAACCCAGAACGATTGGGAACAGTTCCTTGCGCTTGTTAATTAGTATTTCCCACAAAACTGAGAAAACCCAAATGAGCAGTGTGGCCATGAAAAATGCTCCAGTTCTAGTTTCTTGGTTAAACCCACCTCCCATCGCCATGGATTCTATCGAATTTGATGCTTTATTTGTCTCAATCTTTCATTTTGGTTCTTCTTCTTCTTAATTGTCTTATCCTCACAGAAAAGCAAGAAACAGTGGCATGGAGAGATCAGTATCATTAACTCATATTCTTCTTTTCGTTGGGATTTACACTTTGTTTGGATGGTTGTATATCGACAGATTGATTTAACAGATTGACTTAACGGTGTTAACTAATGGTTTTTTTAAAAAGTGGATGGAAACCAAACTTGACAAAAGGATGGAAACCAAACTTGACAAAAGTGGATGGAAACCAAACAATCATGCAAAGTAAACGCTCGTTAAAGGACCATATCCGTTAACTATATAGTTAAGGGTCTATTTTAGACCTACTAGGATAGTTTAGGGACCATTTATGTCATTTGCTCTTTTTGTGTATATAGCGGTAAAATTGCGTTAGCCCGAGTTTTGCCTACTCAAAATGATTCTTCCAACTAAGTGTGTGGTGTGTGTGTATATATATATATATATATATATATATAATCTGTTCATACATTCTTGGCTTGTTTTATTTTAAGTTTCCCATGGGCCCGTGCTGGCACGGGGTTTTAAATCTAGTTTCTTATCATAGTTTCACTAATATCCTTCGTTTACTTTGCATGTAAACTCTCTTCGTCTCTTATGTACAAGTCCATCAGGATTTCCCATTTGCATTTTGTTGGGTTGATATCTAACATTCTTTGTTTGATATACGTTCTATATACCTTGACAAGAATTGGAAGCTAATACGCAGATGGAAGAAGCTGATATACGTTCTATATACAATTGAAAAGAGGCCCAAACCAGTAGTAGATTAGGCCCAAAAGGCCCAAACTCATTCTCTCTCTCTCTCTCTCTTGCTTATTGGATTGTATTTAGTTAATTTTGTGTTGATTAATTCTAACTTTGAATGCTTAGATTAACTTAATTAAATGAAAAAACTACATAAAATACCAAACAACGATATATATTCAATGTGTATCTATAGTTTAAATTATTTATTATATATGGATATAATTATATATTAAATAGCAAATACACATTTACACGCTTAAATCCATATTTTATTGGAGCATTTTGCATTCCCTGTTCCCCAGGTTTTCCTTAATCAATTTTTTCTCTTTCATTATCCCCAAATCATCGTAATTTTTTTTCCAATTTTCCTTCCAATTCACGATCCTTTGCACATTTTTAGGAACGATTTAAGGTTTCAAGTGAAGCATTCTTTTTCACCATTATAATGAAAAAAAACTTTTCCTTCCAAGAGACAACACACAAAGTAAAAAAAAAGAAAGGTCAACAAATTTCCTTCCATTAGCAAAGGTAAAAAAATTAGGAAGAAACAAGAAGAAACACTAGAAGATACAAAATACTCTTGTCTAATTTTAAAAAAATATATTTGGATATTTTGAATACTTGTACTTTGTTCTTTTTAATAGGCATCTGAATTAGGGCATGGAGCCTCGGGGCTGGGAGAAGTGGGGGGCCTTGGGGAATAGGGCCTCTGGGTCGGGAAGAGGGTGGGGGTGGCTCGGGGGATAGGGCATCGGGGTCTTGGGAGGGAGGGTGGGGGTGGCTCGGGTCATAGGGCCTCGGGGACTTCGGGGTGGGGGTCCTTAGGGTATAGGGCCTCGGGGACTTTAGTGTGCGAGGCCTCGGGGTGGGGCGGGGGAGGATAGGGGGCCTCGGGGACTTCTGGGTGGGGGGGTAGGGGGACCTCGGGGGACTTCGGGGACTTCAGGGTGGGGGTCCTCGGGGGACTTCGGGGTGGGG
>JAJOOR010012040.1:0-36854 GCA_036250505.1 Solanum acaule
TATGATGAAATATGATCTTATGAATGTATGCATGAAGTAGGTTGCTTAATGTGATACTTGGCTTTGAATAGGGTTATGTGATTCTATTCTTTGCATTGTACTAGTATTGCTTGGGTTGTCTACATGTTGGGATGATATTATGTTGGTTTGTACTATGATGCTTACTTTGTGTGCATATTGGATTTACTTGGTACAAAGCATGTTTTGGCTAAATGTTCTTTTATGCATGTTTCAATGGTTTTTATGCATAGTAGCCTTACTTAGTATGTGTGTTGTACCAACCCATATTTTCTCCCTTTTCCCCAAACATTTAGGTTCGGGCCGTTGAGGATCTTACTTCTCAAGACACTTGGAGTTGATTCCCCAACTTGGTGAGTCCTCAAGTCCGAGGACAAGACCCTATGATCTAGCTTCTATATTTAGTTCTTTTCTTATTTTGAAAGACATTGTTGTACTTTTCTATTTCAAGACTTCTTATTGATGTAAGGGCTAAGTCCCATTTCCGATACTTCTATGTCTAGATGGTATGTTGTGATGAAGTTAGATTCAATTTTTCATATATGAAGTGAAGTTGAACTTCCAAAGTAAAAGTTTTAAATTTTCTGTGATTTTATTCTATGATACATGCTATGATGAATGCTAAGTGCTTGTATAAGACCTCTTCGAGGTCGAATACGCAGGTAATGACTAGGAGGTGCTCTCGGGTCGTTACATATATAAATCGAGATCAACCCATGCTAGGATTTTAGCCCCTAGGCTGCCACCCATAATAATATAGATTGGGTCCATGCTAGGTATTGCCACCCTTAAGAACAAGAATTAGGATCGGCCCATCCTAGGTATTTTAACCCTTGAGCTGCCACCCATAATTATATAGATTGGGATCTGCCTATGCTAGGTATTACAACCCCTGAGCTACTACCCTTAAGCACAAGAATTAGGATCGGCCCATGCTAGGTATTTTTACCCCGGAGCTGCCACCCATAATTGTATAGATTCACGTTACCTTGTCTCTTTAATCATTGAGATTGTTCTTTTGATGTTCATGACTCTTTCGAGATTTAGGACTATAAACTAGTGATGTGGACATGTGGATGAATTATTTGAGGCAGAAAACAATAATATTCATTAAGATGTATAACAATTGAGCAAGTATTTATTCTTACAAGATGCTTCATTTAAAACACATTCAGACATTTCACATAGGGGCATACAATAGTTTAACTCTTAGTAAAGACTGTAACTTCTCAAATGTAGAGGCAAGGACTATATAAGATGATATGATAGCTAAACACTTAGTATACAATATCAAATGAACGAGTGCATAAACATCCAAACTAATGAAGCCTGTGACAAAACCCAAATAAGGGTTGTACATTCCATGTAAGGGGACATAAAAGGAACAAAGGACATAATATGCATCTGACATATAAAAACCTGCAATATGTATAATGTAGGATCTAATTGACTCAATGAACTTGATTTGACTTGGTGGATAACTCATGAAACTTAATGTTTAAAGTACCGTTGTCAACTAGTACTTGGAAGAATAAACATGCCAACATTGAATAATGAACACGTATAAAAGTAGTTTGACATATTTTGAGAACTTGGACTATATAAGGAAGACCATTAGCTACATTAGAAATCTACACCCTCACATTGTATCTTTTACCATGAACGTGAGAGCTGTTTCAGTGAGAAACAAAATGAAAAATACTTAGAACCCTAGTGGAAATATTGGGTGGCTGTTTCAGAGAGAGCGAGAGAGAAATATATGAACGTGAGAGCTTAAAATTTGGATAAGAGGAAAATAAGATATTTGTATCAAATTTTTGGCCTTAATAGGTCCTCTTTTGCCACCTTTCTTGTACTTCATTTGTAGCCACCATGTCTCTTTAATTTTGGCCACACATTTAAGTAGGTGATGCACCTACTTTTCCATTAAAATTATTTCTTCTGGGCTTGGAAAGATTGTGCCTTGGACTGCCATTCTTTTTTCCCTTTTTCTTAGACAGATTGGGCCTCAAACTGATCACTTAATTTAGGCCTCCATATGGCCCATAAGTCAAAGCAGGTGATGCACCTACTTGGTCCATATACCTTAAGTAGGTGATGCACCTACTTGTCACCTATTTTACACCATTTTCCATATCTTAGTTTCTTTACAAGATCTTAACACTAATACACACTTGTCTACTTATGACATTAATATCAAATATCACCTTTTACTATCTCGAGTTCTAATATTTTTTCACGTTCACTTAGTTTTATAAGTGTTGGAAGTTATGGGGTATTACATCATCCCCCCCCCCCTCCCTTTGGATCATTCGTCCTCAAATGAGAGGTCTTGCTCAAATTAAACGAGGTCAACTATGTGTATTTTTCAAGACTTTTGCCATAGTTCCCTTTGTAAATCAAACTCCCCAAATCAGATTAGCTGACCAAAACCACATATGGGCATAAGGTGTTGCAGTAGATGTAGTATATGTAATAATCAAATGAAAAGTAAGTCTCCTCTTAGCCATATATAATCAAGTAAGAATTTTATACACCATAATTTATCGTTCTCTCCCTTTATAAACCGGCCAACTTGGACTACAAGAATTGCAAATACTAGAACAAGTTAACTAATGTGAAACAAACCTATGAACAAGTTGATAGATGCATATGTTATAATAGTTTAGGAAAGACACATAATATAGGAACATGGAAACTTTCCCTATCCATTTTCTACATATAAGAGTTGTACTAAAATTTACTAGGTCCCTAACCTTTTCTGGTAAAATTCTTTGTTAATCCCGATATGGGGAAAACTTTATCCCAATGTGTTTAACAATTAAGTAAATAAGAGTAGAGGGGTATAACATATTAATGCATAAGCCACATAAGCCTATGACACATAAGAAAGCAGGCATGTGTGAACAATTAGCCATAAAGAAGTACTTTTAGCATACTAACAAGTGTACATAAGAGACATACGATACATAGACATTTGAGTTATAGGGACATATGTTGTAAAAGTCATTAATATATAAGCAAGTGAGTTAGATATCATTAACTGTAAGACATTTAGCACATGGGTACATGTATTACAAAAAATTTGTTACATAAGAATGTGGACTATGATATATGTTGTTATAAATCACATGATCACGTGAACTATAACATAAATAAATATACTTCATGAAATATGAGAAAGTGTGTAACACATGGAAAAATAAACTTTGGGGCCTATAATGCTTAAAAAAGTAGTCTATGAGGCATGTAACATATAGGTAGATGGTCTATGAAGCATATCATATACAAACAAGTAACTTGTGGTACATATAACTCATGAGAAAGTAATTTATAATGCGTATAACAAATGAGACATTAATCTATAATGATATAAAAAATGGACAAGTGATTTAGGGAAAGTTATTTGCGAAATAAGGCAACATCCTATAAAACGTATAGCACTAAGCAAGTTTTTTTTTAAGCAAATAACACCTGCATGCAAGTGTTTTAAGACATATGTAACATGTGTGAAATTGATTCATAAAGGGTATATGAGTACAAATAGTTGAGCTATAGGATATATAACATGTTTATTGTATAGAAAACCAAAGCTTTTGAAACTACAAGACATCCTATATAAACACTCCACCATATCTTAAGTACAAAGCTACTAGCACTAGTTCTAATTCCTAGGTGTAGTTTCAATTGTTTTTATTTACTCACCTCAAAACAGATGCAAATGATTTTCTATGTTGTCTTTTAACTCTTGAGAATTTTTGTCACTAGTGTTCGGGCCATTAGAATCGAACAACTTTCTTAGTAAATTCAAACATTGGGGGCAAGGGTGAGAGAAGTCTCCTCTAATCTTCTATAGTAATGAGGTTCTAAAACAACCCAATAAGTTAGACATGTCCTAGCTCGCTAATGGACTTTCTGTAACGATATATCAAGTGAGTGTAGTCCAACCCTTTTCCATGCAAAGAAACCAAATAAGAACAATTGGCATATATGATCAACCATCATCTCCTTTTGTCAACCTATGATCGCAACATTATTCAGTTTGCTCTATACACATGCATAATAACCCATCTTTATTTTGTATGAGTGATGTAGGTGCACCCTAGGGTACAACACTGGTCAATGTATCTCCTATCAATGAAATTTTTTGATCTACCTCTTTATTCGTCTAACTATTAAGATTGGGTACTAAAATTCACATCAATGCTACAATGTTTTCTCTGTCTAACGAAAGTATAGAAAAACAATTGTTTAGGGAGTTCTTCTGGTGCACCTTTTCATCTGCTTAGGATCCAAGAGTCAATATATCTCTATCTCTCCGTATTTTTTCACATCACACGCTTAATAACAATCCTCTATAATAAGGACATAACCTATGTCATCTATTCCTTTAACACTCATATACGTATCATAGAAATATATGAACTTGAGAGCTTAAAATTTGGATAAGAGGAAAATGAGATATTTGTATCAGATTTTTGGTCTTAATAAGTCCTCTTTTGCCACCTCTCTTGTACTTAATTTGCAGCCACCATGTGTATTTCTTTTAGGCCACACATTTAAGTAGGTGATGCACCTACTTTTCCATTAAAATTATTTCTTGTGGGCTTGGAAAGATGGGGCCTTGGACTGCCATTCTTTTTTCATTTTTCCCCTTTTCTTGGACAGATTGGGCCTCAAGTTGATCACTTAATTTAGGCCTCCGTATATCCCATAAGTCAAAGTAGGTGATGCACCTACTTGGTCCATATACCTTAAGTAGGTGATGCACCTACTTGTCACGTAGTAGCTTAATTTAGTCAAGAAAGCACCTCACCTATTTTACACCATTTTCCATACCTTAGTTTCTTTACAAGATCTTAACACTAATACACACTTGTCCACTTATGACTTTAATATCAAATATCACCTTTTACTATCTCGAGCTAAAATATATTTTCACATTCACTTAGTAATAGAAGTGTTGCAAGTTATGGGGTATTACAGTACTATTCAAGACATTAATCATGGCCACAATTATTCTTGAATTATCAACATTGAAAGCACAAGCATTTCAATTGTTCACAATCATGGGTGTAGAGAAAAAAAAGAAATTTGAAAACAAACAAACAAACAAAAAGAACGAGGGTAGACACTAAAAGTGCTCCTCCTCACCTTACTAAAACAATATAGCAGTCTCCTCAATGATGGAAGTAAAGAAGAAGAGCGAAAGGTTAGCGGCTCCTTGTTAGACGTGACTTAGTATTCTTGATCTCGCTGATCCAGATAGATGGATCACTTAATTCGCCCAGCTTTCCGATTATGCTTGTAGCGAACAAGGTTCATTCATCCCTGATAGGTGAACTTATCGATAAGAGACAACTGGAATGGGTTAATCGTTGAATTAACCCGACAGTCGCCCAAAGTGATAGTGCAGTGGTCTGAAATTTAAATCCAAAAAGGCAAACTACATCGAGTAAGATAGCTAGATTCAGTGAGATGCTCTTTTATACTGCAGTTCGCCAAAGTTGAAAGAACCCTCACCATATGAGATTTCACCATGGGCAACTACATAGGTAGTTCGCCCTTCAGGTTCTATGACTAGCCAAACAAGCCTGAGTTCACTTACCTCTCCTTGAAATCCGGAACAAGTGAAACATTATTGAAAATAACTAACACTTAGGTTGCCTCCCAAGAAGCGCTTGATTTAACATCGCGGCACGATGTGGAGATGCTTTCAAGTATCATCCAAGTACACAACTTCAACAACTCTCACATCACGACACTCCCCAAAGTATACTTTCAACCATTGGACGTTAACTTTGAATTTCATACCCTTGGCATCTTCAATCTCAATTGCTACATTTCCATACACTCTACTCACCTTATACGAACCATCCCACTTTGATTTAAGCTTTCTTGAGAACAGTTTCAACCGTGAATTGACAAAGAGAAATAGCTAACGCACTCTAAACTCCTAATGCAAGATCTTGGCATGATGCCAATGTTTAAATTTATCTTTATAAAGTGTGTAGCTTTCGTACGCGTATAACTGAAACTCATTCAATTCAAGTAGCTGACCCACATAATTCTTTGCAGCTACTTCCCAGTTTAGATTCACCCTCTTCAATGCCCATAAGGCTTTGTGCTCTAATATAACCGGTAGATGATAGGCCTTCCCAAATATCAGTTTGTATGGATACATGCTAATAAGGGATTTGAGAACTGCTTGATAGTCCCAAAGCGCATCATCAAGCTTGCTAGACCAATGGGGCCAGTGGATATTCACTATTTTGTCTAAGATGTTCTTTATTTCCCAGTTATATACCTCAAGTTACCTATTTTATTGTGGATGGTATGGTGAGGCGACATTCTGTTTCACCCCATACTTGGTGATTGTATAAATTAGAGCCGCTATCACTTATAATGGCTCTAGGGTCCCAAAGCTTGTGAAAATATATTTCTTGAGGAACTTTGTGACACTTCTCCCTTCATTGATAGGGAAAATCTATTGCCTCCAACTATTTTGACACATAATCAACTACCACTAGGATGTAGTTATTCCCAAAAGAGTTAGGGAAAGGCCCCATGAAATCAATTCCCCACACATCGAACAGTTTCATCTCAAGAATTTATGATAGAGGTATTTCATGCCTCCTTGAAATACTCTCTTGCAATTGACATTGCACAAAACACTTATAAAAAGCATGGGCATCTTTAAACACTATAGGACAATAGTTACCACATTGAAAGAATTTGGAAGTTGTACGTATTCCTCCATGATCTCCACCCGCCGGTGAAGCATGGCAAGCTTCAAGTATCTTTTGCACCTCCACTTCAGGCACAGAACACCGGATAATATTGTCAGCACATTCCCTAAAAAGGAATGGTTCATCCCATACATACTTCTTCATGTAAACCAAGAATTTTATCTTGTGATGGCTACTCAAATCTTCAGGTAACAACCCACATACAATGAAGTTCACATAATCTGCATACCAAGGGACTGAGGTGTGGGATATCAATATTACTGATTCATCAGGGAAAGGATCATCAATATTTCTTCCCTCAACCACCACGACATATGCTTTAAGCCGCGATAGGTGGTCATCCACTTTGTTTTAGTACCCCTTTCTATCTCTCACCTCAAAATCAATTTCTTGGAGAATAAGCACCCACCGAATTAGTCTAGGTTTGGATTATTTTTTTGCCATAGAGTGAGTGGCATGATCACTATGCACAACAACTTTGGTACCCAACAAATATGCTCTTAAATTTTCAAACCCATACACAATGGCTAACAACGGTATAATTGTTTTCAGCAGAATTCAAAGTCTTGGTAGCATAATAAATGGGATGAACTAACTTATTCTTCCACTACCCAAGAACAATGCCAAGTGCAAATCCGCTAGCATCACACATCATTTCAAAAGAAAGATTACAATCAAGGGCTATTACGACAGGGAATGAGACAACCTTTTCTTTCAAGCTTACAAAAGCCTTCAAACAAGCGGCATCAAACTCGAAATCACTCTCTTTCTCAAGTAGCCAGCACAATGGAATAGCCATTTTTGAAAAATCTTTAATGAATCGCTAGTAGAATTTGGCATGGCCAAGAAAACATCACGCTCCCTTCACTTAATTTGGGGGAGGTAACTTATCAATCACTTTAATTTTGGCCCGATCTACTTCAATTCCCTTTCCACAGATTTTGTGCCCAAGCATGATCCCTTCCTTAACCATGAAATGACATTTATCCTAATTAAGAACCAAGTTTGAATCCACACATCTTTGAAGTACCATCTCTAAATTCTTTAAGTACTCTTCAAATGAATCCCCAACAATTGAAAAGTCATCCATGAAGACTTTCATAGAATCCTCTACCAAATAAGCAAATATTAATAGCATGCACCATTGGAAAGTAGCTGATGTGTTGCACAATTCACATGGAATTCACTTGAAAGAAAAAGTTTCATAGGGGCAAGTGAAACTCATTTTTTATGGATCCTCGGTGCTATGGAAATTTTATTGTACCCAGAATACCCATTGAGAAAGCAATACCATCCTTTACCCGCAAGCCTATCAAGCATTTGATCAATTAAGGTCATAGGGAAATGGTCCTTCTTGGTCCATGAATTAAATTTCTGACAATCCATATATACTCGCCACACCATTATGGGCCTAATAGTGATGAGTGGTAGATCTGCACTCAATTTAGGTCAATTTATCACAATAAGTAGTATCCTAAATTCCTAACTTTGTCCTTATCTAATCAAATATTGATGATTTGTAGCTATGAAGGGAATTGGACAAGGCAAAGACTAATGTGTGAAAGAATGGACAAAAATAAAAAACAAGTGCAAAGTGAACGTTGTTGATCACCTAACATGAAGGATGTCAGCTAGACCTCATGCAAATTGAAAGTGCTTGGCACTTGTGTCTACTAAATAGGGTTAGTTAACTCTAGAAGAAAAGGTGATGCACTGAGTTAGAATGGCAGTTCTGACGCACAATGCCTAACGTGACAGTGTGCCAAGGCAAAGATTTAATTCTCGAACTATGGACTAAGGTTGTATTCAACGATTCACTAGACATAAAAGGCTGACTCAAGCGAGTTTGCCAACTATGGTTCAAACACCTGAAGCCTAAGCATCACAAGACGATCTGAGGAGCGAAGGGCGAGTCATCGATCAGGCTTGGCGAACTTGACTAACGTCGCTGAATCACTTAGAAAGTAGATTTTTGGGAAACTATAAATATCCCAAAGGGTAAAATTGTAAGAGAGTTCGATGAGTGAGTTCTGAGAGTTTGACTACTAAGTTAGTTTTGAGATTTTTGGGAAGTGAGAATAGTTTACGTTTGAAAGAACACTTTTTCTAGTTCTTTGGGTTTTATAATTTGAAGCTTGAATTTGATAAATTGAAGTAAAATCCAAAGTGGTTTTACTCTTAATTGCTTGATTTCAAGTTACCCATGGCTTTTTTCATTGAAGGTATACTTTATTTACTTTTTGTGATGGGTGGCTGAAACCAAAGACCTAAGGGGTGCTCAAATGGGGTTGGTGCTGATTTAATGTAGTGGGTATTGTGCTATGCTCTGTTTTTTTGTTGTTCATGCATGAATTTGGTCTAATTACCATGGGGCTGACTTATGGGTTAAGGTTGAAAACTTTATTCCTACTTCTGATCTCCGGTTGATGTTTGAAAGAGATTAATTGGAATTAGTTCAATACTAGCAATTTAGGTTTTATGTATATGGCTTTCTTGAAAGAGAGGTGATGGGTCGGATCTATTTACCATATTTTTGAAAGATAGAGTAGAGTAAGGTAGTGGGTTGTTTAGAAATGACATAAAAATGAGACCGAAATGAGATTCTATGCATAGATACTTTGAGATCGAAAGATGATTAGCGTCCATGACGATGATTTAGCTTATTCATGAATGCTCATCACTGTAGAGCATCATAATCACCCCTATGTGACGCCGATTTCCAACCCCGCAACCCTAGATTGCTTGTTAACTCTCGATTTCATCCTGATTTTAGTTTGATTGCGATAATTGATAACCAAAGCTTTATATTAAGTTGGTGGTACCATCCACCAAAATTTTCTAAGTATTACAAATGAGCTGATTTAAATTCAAATTTCTTGATAAGGAATTCTCTATGATATACCATTCCTTATGGGATTCGACCTCGTCGCTTCGTTGGTATTTTTACTGACTATGATCGCTCACTCTTTTGATTGGTTTTGGAGGGTGATTTGGGCATTATAAAGTAGAGACAAGCTCAACCTTCTCATTTGGGAATATCATTATACCACCCTTTTTAGGGACACATTGAACAACACTTACCCATTTTCTATTCGTAATCAGAAAAATAACTCCCACATCCAACCACTTTATTATCTTAATTTATAACTTCTTGCATTGTCGGATTTAACCTCCTTTGGTAATCAATGGTTAACTTGCACCCTTCAGTTAGATTTATCTTGTGGGTGCACACATCTGGAGAAATTCCAACTATGTTTGCAATTGACTACGCCAATGCTCTAATATGCTTCTTCAACACTTTGATCAACAACTCCACATGCCATTTTTTGAGATCACTAGGAATTATAATCACCGGTAGTGTGTTGTTGTCCCCCAAGAAAATATATTTAAGATGAGGGGGAAGTTCGTTGAACTCTAATTTTGGTGGTTCAATAATAGAAGGCTTGGCCGGTGGTTACTCTCAGCTAGACAAATTGAGGTCTAACTTTTTCTAATATGAAGCATATGAGCCCACACCAACAAGAGCAGCTACTACTTCATCACAGTCGCTTATTTCGGCAGGATCATAATCAAGTAAAATAACTACCAATGACTTTCCACTATATGTTGCTTACCCAATACTTGCTACCACCTCATTGATTTGATCCAAGTGAGACAAAACGTGCATATCACTTAGATACTTCATCAATTTGTGAATATTGAAACTAACCTCTTCTTCATTGACCCTAAACTTCAACTCACCAGTCTCTCTAACAACCAATACATTTCTTGTTGCCAAAAATGGTCTACTAAGGATAACTGATATATTAATATCAATCTCGCAATCCAACACTAACAAATTGGTGGGAAACACAATTTTATCCACCTTTACTAAAGCATGATAGACCACACCAACTGGTCTTTTTATTGAACGATTAGCCATTAAGAGTCACATATTTGTCGGTTTTGAATCATCAAGATCAAGCTTATTAAAGATCATCAATGGCATTATATTTATGCTTGCACCGAGATCGCACAAAACTTTTGGAAATGTGCATGCAACATTGGTTCATGGAATAGTGAAAGTTCCCAAATCATATTTCTTGAGGACTGCACATTTTGTCACGACCGCACCATAAGTTTGCAGAAATTCAATTGTTTCACAATCTATCCATCAGTTTTTTGTTACCAACTCCTTCATATACTTTGCATAACCTAACATTTTGGTCTGTGCATCCACTGAAGGGATTTTTACTTTTAGGTCTTTCACTATCTCAATTTTTTTTTGAAACTTTGCATTATCGTCTTTCTTCCTTAATCTTTTAGGAAAAAGAAAAGTTATCTTGATTAGAGGTTACATGGTTAGGGCTACAACGTCACCATCAGTAACATTTAACTTTGGATCACTTTCAACCTCTTTTGTTTGTGTCTTAACCCTCTCCTTAGGTGGTTCATTATCAGCAACCACCTTTTGGGCATCCATCTAGTCAGGCACTGTTCTACTTTTCAATATATTTCTGCTTCAGGTTACTATGGCTGACACTTGAATAGAATTCATTGGATTTTCATTCACGTGGGCAACCAATTATTTCTTGGGATTTGAGTACATAAGGGCAGTCAACTGAGCCATCTTCTCCTCAAGTAATTTATTGGATGATAAGTGAGGCATCACAGTAGTTGACAATGTTGAAACATAACTCATCATCTCTTACAAGATCATATAGAACCTTCCCAATTTGCCAATAATCTTGGCTATAAAGTCCTCGGTCGGAGTGCTTGCCAAATTAGTCAAGTCATGAAGTGATGCATACTTGTCATCTTTACATTCATTTCCGTCCCAACTTTCCTCACTACTTTCAGTCTAACCTTGATTTTCGGTAAGACTTGGATAGCTTAACTAAAAATCCTCTGATTTGTCACCTCTTGAATGAAACTTCTCATCATACATCTTCCGGGACAATATTTTCATGACCCACCTCAATTGCATTCACTGAATTCACACTACTTACTATGACATGCTTAGATAAAATATTGAGTTGAGCCGTCAATTTAGCAATACTTTTATCACTCTCTCAATTGTTCTCCTATTGCTTCTTAACCATTCCCAAATGTGGGACTGGCACATGATCCTCATTGGTGTACCAAGCTTGATTAATTTTTCATCAATTTAATAAGAAATCTTGATACCACCACAAAATGGCGCCGCTGCCAGGGAGTGGTGTTATTTGAGAATTCTTAGTCAGTAAAATTTTAGTTCTTATTAGTTGTAGTTTCACTAACTTTATTTTTAGTTTTGTTTTTATTTGAGTTGTTGTTGTAGGCAGATACCCTAAGCATGGCTGAGAGAAATGGTAGCAAATTGGTTGAGACGAATCAAGAAGTCATAAGGGACTTCAAGCTGACCGCACTGGCAACTCAGCTGAACGACTTAGTCACCAACATAGCAGAGGTGGAAGACTAGTGCAAAATTCAAGGGAGGTACATACCCCCTCACGAGCAAACACGGTTTATGGGCAATAAGATTAAACGTGTCAAGGACACACTGTTGATCATTCTCCAAAAGATCAGCAAACAAGATCGAGTGTTGGAAGAGATAAAGGAGAAAATTGAAGTGTTGAATCAGATGATTGGCTATCATTCTAGATCGATCCAGCTGATCAGGACACTCATAAGTTATGCAGTACCTCCTCTCCACTCAAATGAACTATTAGGGTTACCTAGTAACACTAGGGCCAACCCGAATGATGTAGAGTGAGAATGGACTTGCATCATGCCACGATGTTAACTAAGGTGCTATTTGGGAAGCAACCCAAAACCTTTTTATTGCTTTATGTTGGTTTTAGAAATAATGGTGTGTTAATTATGCATGATTAAGTGTGGAAAGCATTTGGAAAGAAATAAATTGGCGAGAGAAATGTTCAGTTGTCAAGTCACCAAAGTATTAGGCGACCCGACTCACACCACCGTTTGATCCAACCCAGTTTGGGTTTGGGGTCTGCAAAACTCGATGGGCCCAAAGAAATGATTGGCGAGTCACCGATCAGCTCGGTGAACCCGATTTGTATCACCGTTTGGATTCACAAATTAACTGGGGGATTTTGTAAAAGTTATCGAAAAATGTGATTTCTCGGCATGATGCTGAATGGTTCGGCGCTCACGACTAATGTCGCGAGTGGTCAAGAACTGGACGGTTTTAAAGCCAAAGGTTTAAAAGTTTCAATTTCCTACGCTCTCTCTCATTTTCAAACTTTACAAACTCACACCTAGTTTTACTTTCAATATCGTTGCATCTCTATTATATTTTGAATGTTGAATTGTGCTCGGATCTGGATTGCATTGCCGCCTAGTTTCTTAGTAGCATCTTAATCGGCATCTGAGGTTGGTTTCTGATCCCTAAGTTCCTTTTATCAAAAGTTGTGCTCAAATGCAATGACAATACTTCAATAATGTGTGATTGTCCTTTCTGGTAGGATTAGAATTTTTGTTTGCTTGCTTTGTTTCAATATTATTGACCGTACTGAGTTAAATAGTTGATCCCTGAAAATTGTGCCCTATAGTGGATGAAAAATCGTGGGTTATGCATAAGTATCGCTGGGTCTGAGTCTAATTTGGCTATTGCAAAATTTGATTTTGCTTTCGGGGGTTGTGGGGTTGAATTTGAGAAGATGGGTTAAAAATAGGTATGTTCAGACATTTAGCGAGTTGGGTTGAGCTTGCCGAACCACTCGGTGGTTAGCCTAACGTCCCCATCTAGCCTTTAATTTAATGATAAATGTGTTGTTGATTCTGTAACTTTTGGCGAGAAGCCTGATGTCGCCGAACGCACTCGGCGTCTTGTCGAAAGACCTCTTGTTGACCCTTTGTCTGCACCCTTGAATCCTCTGTGCACTGCACTCGGCGAATTTCACCAACTGGTTCGACGGAGTTTTTCTACAGCTGAACTTTTATTTTTTGTTGAGATATTTTCTAACTATTTCCCGAAGTTTTGCAGATATGGCTAGACCAAAAATAGCTGGAAGAAATAGGTCTCCCCGACAGATAAGAGCGAAAAATTTCAGGAAAGGTACAAGTGAAGCGAATCCTCCCAAGACAGGAAGTGAGGGGCAAAAGCCTAGTTCCAGCAAGAGATCTATCCCCCGAGATCCCCCTATCCCTTTGTGGACTCGTGGATTTTGCACAACTATACATTCTTTCTGGCAGACTCACAATCAACAGACGTTGGTGAAGCTAGCACTGTTGTTCCCCCTAAGGTGACCTCGAGCACTGATGCCAAGGCTCAGGGTAAGGCATCGGGCACTGATGCCCAGACAGATGGAGAGACTGCATAGACAGGATCCTTTCTTTACCTCCTTCTCTCTCTTACCTACTTTAACTTTTGGATACTTTATTTCATTTGCATTTGAGGACAAATACTTTTAATTATGGTGGGGTAAGGCTCACCTTTTGTGTGCTATTTGTGACTCGTACCTTTTGTGTGGTATTTCTGACTCGTGTTTTTGTGTATATATTTAAGTTGTTCTATTTAAAAATTGTGTTTTATACACTTTTTTGTGGAGGTTTTAGCCTATGGCTCCATGTAATAAATTGCAAAATGATTTTGACCCTTCCAAAAAACTTTTGCCACCCCTTTTATGTTGAATGTGGCTGTTCCTTCACAAATTTGAGTATTGGTTCCGATCAATACCGATGACTTGGATAGTGCGTATAATTGAACAAACATGAATGTGCGGCTACAATGAGGCCAAATGAAGGTGCATAGACGATATGTGAACTCTTTGCATCTCGTTGTGACTAGCCAATGATCAAATTGAGTCTCTTGTGATGATCGTTGCACACTAGCGAAAGTGTGGAGTCTTGTTTGACTTATAGTGTCAATGCCTAGTGTGATGAGCTTATCTGTGAACTATACATGATGGATCTTAGAATTTTCCCCGTTGGTCCGGTCAACTAAGTGATGCTATCTCTTGATATGATCTTAGACAACTTCTAAGAGTGTGAGCCAATTTGATATATACCTCTTTTATGGCCTACCTTGTGAGTGTGTGAACCACTTTTGAACACCCCTTGAGCCTTACCTTTCTTTGGAAGAAACTTGATGAAAACTAGACCTCTATTAATCCACTACCTATAATCCTCTTGATCTGTGGTTGATTGAAAAGCCAACTAAGGCCAAAAGCCTAAGTTGGGGGTATGGTGAAAAGAAAAAGGAAAGTGAAAAAGTGCAAGGAAAGTCTCCTTTAAACCATGGTGTTGAGAAAAATGGAACCCCTCCATATAAAAAAAAAGAGAAGAAAAGAATGAAAAAGAATGTTGTGGAATAAAGTACAAAAGAAATGGGATTTCCAAACAATCCATGGAGAGTGAATAATAGGATGACTTATGAGCACTAAAGAGAATGATGAAGGAAAGGAAGTGTTGTGAACACCACATTTCATGAGGATGAAAGTCACTGAGCCTAAAATGACCATACCTTTGCGCTCAGCCCCATTACAAGCCTTGGAAGACCTTCGTGATCTTGAGAGAGCTGACGCAAGTGTTGATTGGAAAATACGGGCAAACCTATGTGTGAAATTATGCATTGTTTTCTTCTTTGTGAGTGTGAGCGTTGCATCTGATTCTGAATCTTTAAACTGTGAACCATTGTGTGAATATGGAATCATTCTTTGTGTGAGGGCATTTGAACACTATAGTTGAGCTTGAACTTGCATTTAATGTGGGAGTGGCACATGATCCTCATTGGTTTACCAAACTTGATTAATTTTCATCAATTTAATAAGCAATCTTGATACCACCACAAATGGTTGGATTACTATAAAATCAGTGTCCTCAAATGCATATTTTGTCTCAATATCCCCGTATTTGTATTTGGAGGGAAAGTGTAACACCCCGTAAAATCTAGTAAGACCTAGCTAAGGCTTGACTAAATCTAGTAGGTTGAACTAGAGCCTCACATGTTAGTTTATAGTTGGAAACTTGTTTAAATGATGAAAAATGGCTTTTGAAGTTAGTTTGAGGAGATTGGAGGTCAAACGTCAAGAAACAACTATAACGTCCGGAAACTAATCATTTGAACTAGTGAGTTGAAGGGGTCTTGTCGTTGAAGTTTGGACTGTTGTTTGAGGGTGAAAACTTGTAGAAGTGACTATCATACTTATATGGACATGTTTAGTGGTTAAACTTCCAGGTACGACTCCCCAAAGAACACTCGAGGGGTCCTTGAGGAGGACCCCAAAACAGTCCCCCAAAGCTGCCTGGACAGCATGGTCTGTTTCTTTTGGTGGTGATCTACGGAGGCAAACCACGCCCTGTAGACCATAACGCGGTCCGTGGATGGACCTCGTGAGTCCATACTTAGTTTCTCCTTGGCCTTCAGCATTTAAAGCGACAGTCCCAAACCACGGAAGCCAACCAAGGCCAGTAGATTGGTTTACGGTCCGTGGAAGGCTGTCCGTAGGTTAGGCTGTGTGTTGGCAGTTTTGTTTCTAGTTAGGGGTTAGTTAATTAAGTTGGGGTTAATAGAGGTCGTTAGGTGGTTAATTAATGACCTATATAAACTTATAAGTCCCTAAACTAATCCGTTAATTCACCACAAGTCAAGATCCCAAATCAAAACTCAAATCCCCTTTCCCTCCCAAAGTCTTCTCTCCAAGAACACCATTGAAGACCAATGAAGAAACCAACCTAGGGCTTTGAAGATGGAAGCTTTATATTAGTATTTTCTTGGGTTTCTACACCTAAGGTATGGTGGTTTTCATCCATGGGTAGCTATTACCCATGGAGCCCTCTCAAAAGCTTTCAATTGAATTTTAGAGATCTTCAAAAGCTAGGGTTTCAACTCAACCCCATGGATTCCTTTCAAAGTTGTTCTAAAAGATTGATTTACCTTTGTTATGGATTATATTATTTATTTAAGATTATTTTAAATTGAATTCCAAAGACTCCATGACTTTTCCCCTAACCCTAGCTATGGCTTTTCTCTATAATATGAATGTGATTAGAAGTTGATTTAATTGAATGAATAGAAGTTGATTATGATGTAATTTCGTGATCTAATATAATTCTACATGTATTATTGGTTAACCTATGAATCTAAGATGAAATTGACATGATCTAGGGTTATCTCATAAAGAGGCAAATTGAGGGGTTAGATGTTATCTTTCAGGATTGATGATCTTCTTGTTTAATTGCCTTAGATTAGATCACCTAGACATGAATTGATCATGATGAATCTTGTTGACCTATATTAAATTGATTATGATCATATTGGTTATATTGTTGGTTTATGATGTTCTTCTATCTAAACGTGCCAAATCTAAGATGATAACTTGATCTTGACTCTTGTCTTTGATGGACAATCTATGGAGGTATGTTATGATGAAGTTATATTATATGAATTGTTCATCCACCTATGGTGGAGGTGCTTACTTATCATGTATCCTTTGTATGAATGGATTGACCCACTGATGGTGGAGGTTCTTACTTGTCAATATGAATTGTAGTGTTCAGATAAGGTCCCTCTTCCCTACAACCCAAGATATGACTAAGTATGATACGTTATGAATACGAATGATATTTTATGATCATGGTAGTGTTGGTATGTTGAATTGTATGTGGTGCTATTATGGAAGGACCCTACCCACATATCCCCTTATATGAGTATATGATTCTATACATGCCATGAATGACCTAGTTGAATGATGAATGTATCCATGTCTATTGAATGAATGTTAGATATGTGATTTACATGGTCTAAGATCCTTAAATGCAATATATGTTAATTGTGCTTGAGTTGGGATATTATGTACATGTTGTGACCCTCTTGAGAAGGGAGGTGTCTATGATGCTAATGTTGTTGTTTTCGTGCCATTGTGAGGACAATCATGCACACACACTCCATGCATAAACATGAATATGATGTGTCTATGCTGTCAATTGAAAGGATAATTCTCATATGCAACTTTACATACTATTATGCATGAAATGTACATGACATTGAAGATATGACTATGTACGATATGATATGATTAGGTACGGTATGCTATGACTACATATGATAAATTAAGATTATGGTAGGAATGTTGTGTTGTATGAAAGGTTATTCTCATGAACATACTACGAATATAATGTGAAAGGTTTAATCACATGTTGATGGTTCTAAGGTTGAAAGGACATTCTCACCCCATGAATCTTTGAGCTATTATGATATAATGTTGGTTTGAGTTTCTAGTGCATTGTTTCACTTATTTAAACTTAAGAAAAGACTTAATGTAACTCTTAAAGGGAATTATGCTTAGCACCGAGAGGATATGAAAGTGAGATGGGAGGCTTTTACGTTTAGCAAGTTCGGCTTCCCATTGTATGTTGTCTCATGGGATGGAAACCTTCTACGTTCCAGTTTGGGTTTCTAGTAGCAATCCCCATATCTTATAACTACGTGCCCCCATAGTTCTTAGCTAGTGGATCCATATAGAAGCTATTATGTATGTTCTACCTTGGCAAGTAGGACACTCTCTTTTCGGTGTGGGAGTAGAACATTGGATTCCATGTAGCTCACATGGTCTATGTCAGTTAAGGCTATTATCCCTAAATGATATGAATACGAGCTATGATAAGGACATGGACTCTAATTATGACTTCTTAAGATGTACTACTTAGTATGAGTGAGGGTTTGGGACTTCACCCATACATTGCACAAGTGGACCTTAAGAGGGGTTATGGTTAGGTCCTCTTATGTAATGAAGACTTATGAATTATGTATGTGTGATATGAATGAATGTTAAGGTTGAATTTACTTATTACAAGTTATGATTATGAATGTCTCCTTATTTATGTATGTTGGCTATGAATGAATCAAAAGTAAGATATGTTTGTTGGCTATGAATGAATCAAAAGTAAGATATGTATGTTGTTGGTGATCTAAATGTGATACTTAGCATTTGGTAGGGTTATGGGATCTTACCTTTGCATTGCACTAGTATGACTTTGGGGTGCTTATATGTTAGTATGAACTTATGTTAAGTATGATCATGGTGGCCTTGAAGTGATACTTAGTGTAGGTAGTACTGTGGACCCTATCTATGCAATGCAAAAGTAGAGTTTAGAGTTACTTATGTGGTTTTTCAATTATGATGATATGATCTTGATATGTGACTATGCATGTGTATTATTTATTGTAATAGATGGTATGTGCATTATGACTATGTTTGGAGACTATGCTTATGGTAATGTTGATATCCTTGTGCTTTGCTGAACTATATGTGAGTTGTTTATGACTTGTGTTCTCCAACTCTTTCAAGAAAGATGTTCAAAAGTGCATAGCATGGGTTTCAAGTCCCCTTTATGGCATGTTTTAAATGTTTTTATGCATAGCTACCGTTCTTAGTACATTCTTGTGCTAACCCATATTTCTATGTTTTCTACAAATGTAGGGGGTTGGTTCATGGAGATGGAATCTATTGGTTCAAGCTTGGGATATGTGATCCTCCAAGCTAGTTCATAAGCCTCAAGTTCGGGGACAAACATTTTACTTAGTAGATGCCTTAGTCGTTTTCTTTATAGTTTCATTTTAGAACTATGTAAGGGTTGCATCCCTATATGTCTAAGTATTCTATTCTATTAGATTGCCAATGAAAGTGTGTTCAGATTCTTTTTCACTTTATAGAAATGACTTTGATTGTTGAAGAAAAAGTTTTAAATTTTCCACGTTTATTCTATGACATATGCAATTATGTATGCTAAGGGCTTATATGAGACCCCTTCGTGGTCAAGTATGACATGTCGGGTCTAGGGGGAAGTCTCGGGTCGTGACAAACTTGATATCAGAGGATAAGGTTTCTGGGATAAATTTAGGTTCATGTCTCATAGGCCACATCGAATAGAGTCTTGTTCATAATTGTGAAGTGCACCACACTTACGAATGAGAGGCTATAAGATGCTTAAGATTCCACTTCTTCATTACTCTTGACTTGTGCCATAGAGCCAAACTCTATAAGATCTCTCTCTTCTCCCTTGTTCAGTGGTTTTCTATATGTGACTACTTGAGTGGTTAAATGCTTCTATGATTGAGGGAGAAAATGATAGAGGTGATGGCAAGGATGGTAATATGACTTGGTAAGACTTGATATGATAGGTATGGATGAAGTCCTTTAGCATAGATGTATTGCCTTAAGGTTTTGTGTGATGATTGATAGGAAGTCATGATTAGTTTTTGGAGTATGTTGAAAGAATGTTGTGATATAGGTGCTTTGGAAATACCTAGTATGTGTGAGGTGACTAGATTCCTCTTAAAAAGGGGTAGAAATTTCATCCATCTTGGTTTAGAAATCATCTTGGGTGATGAGTATGAAGGCTTGAGTGATGAATTGCTCCGACCTTAGAATTAAAGGAAGTGATGTTTAAGAGAGTTTGTGTAAGTTTGTCTCCCATGTGAGGGATAATGTGCTTAGATAACAAGATTGTTGATTACCCTTGATGGTATTAGTTAGGTTTGCTGAAATTCTCACCTTATGAGGTGTAGTGAGTTTTGAGAAACTTAGAACCGGAGTGGTAGACTCATATGAGACCTTGAGTGATATCCTAGTGAAGGCCTTAGAAAGGGATGCTACTAGGGTTGACTTGGAAGACTTTTTAGATGTAGGTACCGATATGTTGGTAATTTCATGTGAGAATAAGTGCTATGTTGAGTTCCGATATTACCTCATCTTGTATGATGCCTTATGAGGTTATGAGGCTTAGAGTTCTCCGGATGAATTAATAGAGCCTTTTTCTGATTTTACCCCGGTTAATGGTTTAAAGTTAATAAAAAGGGTTTATTGAGGATATCCATAACCTTGTTCCCTAGAAATACTCTTGTTGACTTGGTGGAACTTGGCATGCTAGACCATGATGTGACTCTTAGTATTGATGGGTTGCATACATGGTGTGTTTTTATTGTTGATAGGGCCCGAAAGGTTAGAAGAATATGGGACTCTTGAATGTGTGTTAGTTATCACCTTTTGAGTAAGATGGCAATCTAGTACAAATGCTTTCTTTTTAAAGATCTAGTACTTGTTGTGTCACGTGAGGATGGTATTGCTAGATGTTGAGGACCATAAACTTTTGCAAAGATGGCAAAATGTGACTTTGATTATGTCTTTAGGAGTGCTTGAAAGAAGTTTTCTTGAGGGTTGTAGTGAGGGCTTCCTCCTAAGGAGGGGATGGTGTGCTTAGAAAGCATGACTAGTTGAAATCCTGACACCCTCATCTCTTTCTTTCATTCCTATTCTAGCGTGAGACAAAGATTTCCTAGTTGGGCTTATGTTATGTTTAGGAGTCATGTGTGATTTATATGATCTCATGATTTCCAAATGATGTGTATTTTCTTAAAGATTCGTGTTTTAAGACAAAATGTGTTTTCATGTCTCATGTTACTCATGCTGATAGGCAAATAGAGTATGTAGCCTATGTGATTCATGAGGTGAATGGTTTAAATGTGCTTTGAAGAAGTAATTGCATAGTTGGCTTAAGATGATATGATAAGCATGATTTGAGTTGGAGAAGGAAATTCCTCCAATGAAATGAAATATGTCTAAGTTACATGCATAATGAATTTGTAGAGGTAGTCCCTATTTTCTCATGTTGTATGAAGTATGTTTGAGATGGAGATTCTCTCCTAAGTTGTGCATTGTGTGTAATATTGCATACTTGACTTCATGATATGAATTAATAAACATGCTTAGGTGTGTTCTTATGAAATAGCATGTTAGCTCCTTATATGGTGTTAAACTTGCTTAGAGAGTGGAGGGGGTAGTTCCTCCCATGTTTATGTGAATTAACGAGGTTTGTGTCAAACAAAAAAAACTTGTGTTTTTGAATAAAGATGGGTTTGTGTGAATTGCTTTCCTCATGTTATAGTGCATTGATTAGGAGTGATCTATTGTACTTTGTGAAGATAAGATTTATGAACATGAATCATAATTAGGATGTATGTATGTGGTATGTAAATGGAACTACACTCACGACTGTTTGATGAGTTGCTTGGCACATGTGGGGGAATGGGACTTCATATGTGCACCTCAAGTGGACTTGTTGAAGGGTTATGGAGGGGGGAGGTGTCATTATGATAAGAAGCTATGTGAACTCTAAATATACATGACATGACTTGTGACTATATATGAGATTACTTATGAGCATGTTTTAGATTGAAATTAAGAAATTCCTCTTTAAATGAATGTTATTGAAAGTGGGAACTTGCATAAGAGCATGTTATGACTAGGAGAAGTTAGTTCCTCCTTGAACATAACTAAACATGATAATGTCATGCATATGGATTGATAGATGTAGATTCCTACTTCCTTATATTTATTTATTTATTTTTAACGACCCTTGGGGGGTCAGGGGCTTACCAACACCCCCAGGCCTTAACATAAATTAAACAACAAAAAATACACAGAGGGGGACATAAGCCTTACCTCCAAAACCTATGATGGTTCAAAAGTCGGTTTCCCTACTAAGGGTAACCAACTCTTCCCCAATACTATAAGATGAATCCTAGTATCTAAAAAACCTATGAGAGGACTCCTCTCGATACAAAGATACTAGAAAACGTAAATAAGGGAGACTCTCCCCTTACAAAGTAAGAAGAGAGAAAATTCTAATCCTAAACAAAAAAAAAAAACTATACTCAAAGAGATAGTCGAATTGAAAAGGGTAGCAAAAGTATAGAGACTTCTATACAAATTAGATAAAGATCAAGGGGGCTTTTTGATTCGCTTAAGTTTTTTCCTCCGAAAATTGATTACTCCCATTTTTTCCAGCATGTAGCTTCCTCTTACCATCCTAGGAAGCTGATGAAAAGTGTAGAAATGTTGTGTGGTGTCGATTCTGTGGTTCCATTTAGATAGCAGATCAGCAGTACCATTGTTCTGTCTGAACGTGTGACTGCACTGGAAAAATTCCAGCTGGCTGGTAATTGTTTGAAACTCCTTAATGTAGTGAGTGATCTTCCATGGAGGCTTGCTACCATCTGTGAGCCATTTAACAAGTAGTTCGGAGTCAACCTCGAGGTGTATTCTCTTGTATCCGTGCTGGACACACCAGTGGATTCCTTGAAAAGCAGCCTGCACTTCTGCTTGATTGTTTGTGCCAGCCCCAAGAGGAATTGAGAAAGTATAGATCATCTTACCTTGATCATTTCTTAAGATTCCGCCCCCTATAATTTTTCCGGGATTAGAGAGAGCACTTCCATCCGTATTTAGCTTGTAGATCAAGCTGTGAGGTCTGTCCCAACTAAGAGGAATGATTTTGGTTTCATGTTGACACCCTTCCACCATTATAATCAGGTCCTTCCAGTTGTCTGGCCAGTTGAGATAAGAGAAAGCAGTGTTGAGCAGATGAGAAATGTCCTTGAAAATAAGATACTTGACTCGCACTACACTCGACTGATTGCCCCCATATTTCATTGCAACTCTATTCTTCCATAGGTTCCAACAAATAAAGATTGGAAGGGCCTGGATGATGAGTTTGTGAACTTATTGTGTTTCAACTTCCACCACTTCATGATAATATTTCTAAGAGGAGAGTGAAGGTGATTGTGGCCAAAGAAAGCTGCATAGTGGGACCATATATAGCTAGCAAAATTTCCAGTAACAAAATTGTGATCAATATTATCCCACCCTGGACTATGACAACAGTAACAGTGAGCAGGATCCACTCCAAATTTTTGCAGATTCTCATTAGTGGGAATTTTTCCCCTTACAACCCTCCAAAGAAGGAATGAGGCTTTAAAAGGAATATTCCTATGCCAGTTAAGGGTGTTAAAAGCAGTCTGCACTTTCTTCTTTTGAATCAAGCTCCAAGCAGAAGAACAAGTGAATCTGCCATTATCAACATAAGTCCAAATAGCTTCATCTGTAAGGTTTTCCTGATAGTGAACCTTTGTACTAAGGACCTTAGGTACCATCAAAGGATGAACATGATGCCTAACCCAAGTTTCATTCCACTTTCCTCCCACCAGAAAATGAGAGACCTTGGTATTATTAAGGCTGGACACCTCCGGACTATAATTAGCTAGTATGCCATCTCCTAGCCAATTATCCCACCAAAAGGAACAACTTCCTAAATTAATCTTCCAACTGATGTGACGTTCCATAAGATGTTTAATTTTGCTCATGTGATTCCAAATTAGGGATTGTCGTCCTGTATCCAGTTTCTTAGCCACCGGATTGGCTCTTTGACAGTATTTTGCTTTGAGGAATTGGCTCCAAAGAGAGTTTTTTGTTCGAAAATTCCACCACTGCTTGTACTGGAAGTAGGTGAATACATCAGTTAATTGTCTTACCCCTATTCCTCCTTTCTCGTAAGGAAAATTGAGTGTTTCCCAAGAGGCCCAATCATACTTCTTTTTATCCTTGTCCCATCCCCAAAAAAAGTCCGCAATTACTCATTTAATGTATCTGATAGCAGTTTTAGGGGGTGAGATGGATGCCATGATGTGAATTGGCATAGATTGAAGTACATGTTTCACCAGTATAGCTTTGCCCCCAAAACTAAGAATTCTGGATTGCCAACCACTTATTTTTCTGATGACTTTTTCAACCAGCTCCGAGTAGTAAATAGTTCTCTATCCTCCTATAAAGAGAGGGTACCCTAGGTATGTAATAGGACTGTTTTTTTGATTGAAGCCTGTAACACTCTTTATCATATCAATAATCTCAGTAGAAGTGTTACTAGTAACCATGAAGTGACTTTTAGCTTTATTGATAAGTTGGTCAGACACCGCCTCATAATCCCCCAAAGTCTTCATAATCAGTTGAATAGAGGATCTGTTAGCTGTTGTGAAGATAATGACATCGTCTGCAAAGCTGAGATGATTTATCTGAGGCCCTCTAGGTTCCATTTGGAAACCTTTATAATATTGATGTTGATGAAGAAGATTGAGCATTCTAGATAGCACCTCCGCACCTAAAATAAATAGGGCCGGAGAGAGAGGATCTCCCTTCTTGAGACCTCTGGTTGAATGAAAAAAACCATGTCTAGCGCCATTTATAGTAATCGAGTACCAATTGTTACTCATAATGCGCTAAACTATATCAATAAAAATTTCCCCGAATCCCATTTTTCTCAATATGAGGCAAGTAAAAGACCAAGAGACTCTGTCATACGCCTTGGACATATCAAGCTTGATAACAACATTTTCTCCTTCTCTGGGCCTTTTAATGTTATGAATGATCTCTTGGGCAGGCAATATATTCTCCGAGATACTCCGACCCTTGACAAAGCCTGATTGATTATCAGATATGAGATTAGGAAGGATAGGAGCAAGTCGGAGACACAATATCTTGGAGATGATTTTGTTGGTGAAATTGCTAAGGCTGATTGGCCGGAATTCACTTAACCTGTTTGGATGTTCACTTTAGGAAGAAGTACCAAACAAGCATGAGACATGAATTTTCGCATTGAATGGCCATTGAATAAAGTCTGAACAGCCTCCAGCGGATCCTCCTTAATTATTGGCCAGCAGTGTTGAAAAGTTTTTCCTCCAAATCCATCCGGACCAGGTGCTGAAAGAGGATTCATAGAAAAAATAGCCTGTTTCAGCTCCTCCATGCTAGGCAATTCTTGTAGGCTTTGATTCTGTTCATGAGTAACACTTCTGGGAATACAGTGTAGCGTATATTCATTAATAATGGTCTCATTCCCAGAGAAAATTTGCTGAAAATACTTGCAGGCTGCATCTGCAATATTTTTGTCACCTTCAATGCACTCCTCATCTTCATTGTATATTTTATTGATGAAAAGTTTCCTCCTTCTGCCCCTCATTAAGGCATGAAAATATTTGGTATTGGAACCCCCCTCCTTGAACCAATGAAGTTGCGTTTTTTGTTTAAGAATAGACTGCTCCAACTTCAAGTACTTGATATACCCAGCATTAATTTAATGAAGTTTGGCCCTGTTTTCTGCTGTATTACTTAAAATCACAGCTTCTTCTGCCCCTTTTATTTGTTCCTCCTACTCTCGGACAATAGCAAAAATATCTCCTTACTCCTTCCTAGACCAAGTACTGAGGGTATTAGCTACTCTTTTCATCTTCTGGTGAAGATTCCAAATAGGATCACCATGAACCTCTCTCTGCCAGCAAACCTTAACAGTCTCCATAAAATTAGCATTTTCTGTCCAGCAGTGTAAAAACTTGAAGTATCTGATAGTGTTTTCTTATCTCCTGGCTATCTCAATCAGTAAAGGATAGTGGTTAGACCCCACTGATGGTAAATGCTGAATGGTAGTTTGGGGCATCATATCTAACCAATTATTATTCACCATAGCCCTGTCTAACCTTTTCCACACTCCTGCAGCTTCAGATCTCTGATTGCACCAAGTAAAATGTTGACCACTATACCCAAGATCTATAAGACCACAAGCTTCTATAACATTGGTGAACTCAAAACTCTTATTCATGTTATAAGTAATGCCCCCTTATTTTTCCTCCGGAGAGATAATCACATTGAAATCTCCAATTATGCACCAAGGGATGTTCATGTTGGAGAAATGAATAAGCCTATCCCAAAGAGGTCTCCTGAGGTGTTCCCTACATTTGGCATAGATAAATGAAGAAATAAACTTCCCTCTGAGCTCCACATGCTAGATAGCACAAGTGATGTGTTGGTTCTCTGATTCTAGTACTTCACAGTGCATATCAGAATTCCAAAATATCCAAATATCCAAATATTAAGTATGATCATGGTGGCCTTGAAGTGATAGTTAGTGTAGGTAGGTCTATGGACCCTATCTATGTAATGCACAAGTAGAGTTTAGAGGTACTTATGTGGTTGTTCAATTATGATGATATGATCTAGATATGTGACGATGCATGTGTATTATTTCTTGTAACAGATGGTATGTACATTATGACTATGTTTGGAGACTACGCTTACGGTAATGTTGATATCATTGTGCTTTGCTAAACTATGTGTGAGCTGTTTATGACTTGTGTTCTCCAAATCTTTCAAGAAAGATGTTCAAAAGTGCATAGCATGGGTTTCAAGTCCCCTTTCTAGCATATTTTAAATGTTTTTATGCATAGCTACCATACTTAGTACATTCTTGTGCTAACCCATATTTCTATGTTTTCTACAAATGTAGGGGGTTGGTTCATGGAGATGGGATCTATTGGTTCAAGCTTGGGATATGTGATCCTCCAAGCTAGTTCATAAGTCCTCAAGTTTGGGGAAAAACATCTTACGTAGTAGATGCCTTAGTCATTTCTTTATAGTTTCATTTTAGAACTATGTAAGGGTTGAATCCCTATATGTCTAAGTATTCTATTGTATTAGATTGCCAATGAGAGTGTGTTTAGACTCTTTTTGACTTTATAGAAATCACTTCGATTGTTAAAGAAATAGTTTAAAATATTCTATGACATATGCAATGATGTATGCTAAGGGCTTGTATGAGACCCATTCGGTGTCAAGTACGCCATGTCACGTCTACCAGGTAGTCTCGGGTCGTGACAGAAAGCATGGACACTTTTTAGGAAAAAAGATCAAAGGAAGCTGAAAGAACGAAGAAATGAAGATATGAGAATCACCGAACGGGTTCGGTGAGTCGCCAAAAGGTCTTATCCTCGCCTTTTGTTCTAGTGTGCTGAGCCCTGAAAGAATGGATCAAATCGGTGGTGAAAAGAAGCAGTCAGCGTGTCACCGAGCAGTTCCACAAAGCAGTACTGTGTCGTCCAATGATCCAAAACACGACGATGCTGAAGGATAGAGCAAGACGGCGATGAAACCTACCAAAGGGTGGATCGCCGAGTTTATCGGCGATCTTGACTAACGACGCCGAATGATCTGCTGCAGCACAGATTTTTGGAAACTATAAATACTCGTTGAGAGTTGTAGCTTAATATCATATTTTTAATATAGAATATTTAGCATAGAATTTTGAGTCCTAAGTTTACAGAGGGTTTTGAAGAACTTGAAGATTCAAAGGGTTTCAACTCCCAGAATTTGGACTTGGGTCTTGTGGATTCTTCACTCTTGGCTTGTTTTGAGACATAAATCTTCATACCAATTTGAATGCAAATTCATATTGGTAGAAATTTCCATCTCTTTTACATATCTAGCTAAAACCCAAATTCTTGGGGTGTGATTTTGTGAATATGGGTTAGATTATCTTATTGGGTCTTGCTTTTTGATGATTTATTTGTTGTTTAGATGTGATTTTTTTTAGTAGTTGTGGTGGAACTTAATGAAGTTATAGATGCAAATATTATTTCACCTTTGTGTTTTCGGCTTGCTCGAGAGAGAAGTCGTAAAACTAAGACTACTAAATTGATGGCCGGTGGGATCGGGTTCATATGAGGTTCATCTTGAGTGAGGCAACCCTAGTCCTTCTCCCACACACTCAGCTCGAGATAGTGAGTGGGCTAATGCGGAGGTTGTTCTTCATGCGACAACTCGATGTTTGAGAGAAACTGATTTGATTCAGGGTAAGTTGCTCGAGAGAGAATATACCCCCAATATAGTCTAGCCTAGTCACAAATATTCAATGGATTTATTATCAAAAGCTTGTACCCAATAGTTTAGTTTATCCCATATTCCTATCAAATCCCAACAAATCTCCTCTTCTTGATTAGTACTCCTTATATTTTCGCTGATTTTTGTTTACTTGTGACAAACCCCCATTGTTAATTGACACTTTTATGTCACCCCTTAGATTTAACATGTTCTTATTCGATAATGTTTTTAGCTATGACTAGTAAGGACTAAATTTTATTTTTCTAATAATTCTCAAAGCCACTCCCTCGGGACTCAACCCCAACCCTTGGTTGGGTTACTTTACTATTGTATGAACGTTGACACTTACATTGGAAGTTGTGTCTTGATTACGCAAACATCAAAATGGCACCGCTGCCGGGGAGTGGTGTTATTTGAGAATTCTTAATCAGTAAAACTTTTGTTCTTCTTAATCATAGTGATACTTACTTGATTTTTAGTTTTGTTTTTCGTTGTGTTGCTGTTTTTAGTAGGAACCTAGATTATGTCTAGTGGCAATGGTGAACAACTAGATCTCTCTCTTTTAAAGATGGTATCTCTCAGGGATAAAATCCTGAGTTTTAGACAAGTCTAAGGAGAGTCCATCCATGAATTGTGGTTGAGATTCAAGGCACTCTTCCTGAAATTTGCTTCTACAAAAGCCTTGGCCAGGAGAATAAAAGAATGGCGGACCAAATATTTCCTGGTGGCTCTCTGACTACCCTTTGCAGTAGTCACCCAACTCCTTGATCGCATGGCGCTAACTAACAAGGAGGCTGAGAAAGTCTATACTATGGCCACACTGTTGACTCAATTAGATTTAGTGACCAAGAAGATTATGGAATTGGTAGCACCAAATAAAAGAAAAGACCAGTATGTTCCACTTCACGGGCGTATGAAACCCAATGCAAGTGAGGATGGACAAATAGAAGAGATACTCTCACTCATTCTCAGCAAAGTCGAAGGTCACGAGAAGATGTTAAATGATATAAAAGAGAATGTCATACTACTAAATGAGATATATGCCTCCCAATTCATATATGTCCAGCGATTGGAGACTCAAATGGGTCATATTATGTCCCATCTCTTCCTCACAAATCCAAATTGAGCAGAGAAGTCGTGCCATGACTATAACTAAGACGCTTCTTGGGAGGTAACCCAGGGATTTAATTGTTTTCTCCTAAGATTAAAATATTGGTGTGTTGATTTTGCATGATGAAGTGTGGAAAACATTTCGAAAGAAAGAGAATGGCAAGGGAAATGATTAATTGGAGAATCGCCAAAGTATTCGGCGACCTGACTAATACTGCCATTTGATCCAACCCAGTTCAGGTTTTAGTTCTGTAAAACTCGGCGATTACGAAAAATTATTGGCGATTCGCCGACTTGATCCGCGATCCCGATCTCATCCACCGTTTGGAACCCCTCAATAACTACAGGTCCTGTAAAACTCGGCGAAACATATGACCACATGGCTAGTCTCCGAATAGATTGGCAAGTTAAACTAATGTCGCCGAATGGACAAGAAACTGGATGGTCTATCAAGGCAAATGTTTAGGAATTTCAACCCCCCTTTACTTTCCCTCATTTTAAAACTTTGTAAACTCACACCTCACTTGTATTTTCAACATTTCTACACTTTTAGAGTATTTTAGTTGTTGATTTGTGCTTGGAACTTGGATTACATTGCCACCTAGCATTTCAATATTCTTGTAGTCAACACCAAAGGTTGGTTTTCTATGCCTCAAGTTCATCTTAGCGAAAATTGTGCTTATTTGCAATGGATTTTGTTGAGGTGTTGTGTGCTGGGCCTCTCTGATAAGCTTAGATTTTTTACATGCATGATTTAATTTGATAATATTTCCTGAGTAGTTGTGACTGTTGAATTCCTGTAATTGTATACCTTAAAAGGGATTAAAATTCAGAAGGTTGTGTTTGGTTGCTATGGGTCCTACCTTAATTGTACTAGTACATGCTTTGATTTTGTTTTCGTGGGTTACGGGGTTACATCCAAGAAGTTGGGTTGAAAATAGGCACGTTGAGCCGTTTGGCGAGCTGGGTCGAGCTCGCCGAACACTCGGTGTTTCGCCTAATGTCCCAATCTCGCCTTTAAATTTTATGCTCTATGTGCTGATGGGTTCTGTAACTTTCAGCGAGAAGTTGAAAGTCGGCAATGACCCTCGGCGACTCGGCGACTCGGACTGATCAATTAAACATCCTGTGGGGATACTATATGACATCTTGGTAAAGGTTGACCAATTCATTTTCCTGTCTGATGTTGTCATTCTCGATTGTGAAATAGATGCTGAAATTCCCATCATTTTGGGAAGACCATTATTTGTAACCGGGAGAGCGTTGGTTAATGTTGAAAGCAGAGAACTGAAGTTCCGGGTGAACGAAGATAAAGTAACCTTTAATGTATGGAAGTCAATAAAACACCCACGTGATATTCACATGGTTTCTACTATTGATGTTATTGCTGAGGCAGTGGCTAGTGTGAGCCATTTGATGTTTATAAGTGAACCACTTGAGGTTATGCTTGCTAACTATGACGAATTCGAAACTCAAGGTTACGAAGTGGTAGTAGCTGCTCTTTCAGGCATAGGGGAATATTCAAAGACTCCATTGAAGTTAGACATTGGTCTGAAAATTGGAGAAAGTCCTCCCGTAAAGCCATCAACTGAAGAACCACTGAATCTGGAGTTGAAAGTACTTCCCTCCCATCGCTGATATGTTTTCTCTGGTGTAGATAACACCTTACCGATGATCATTGCAGCTGACTTGCTTGAATGTCAGATAAAATTGCTCCTTGAGGTGTTGAGAAGGCATATCAAAGCTATATGTTGGACTATTGCTAACATATTAGGCATTCCTCCTGGCATTTGCACTCACAAAATTCAGCTTGATAGTGATTGTAAACCGAGTGTTGAGCATCAGCTGAGATTGAACCCACCGATGCAAGAGGCGGTGAAAAAGGAGATAATAAAGTGGTTGGACGCAGGTGTGATCTACCCTATTGAGGATAGCAAATGGGTAAGTCCAGTGCAATGTGTACCAAAAAAAGGAGGCATCACAGTAGTCCCAAATGAAAAGAGGGAGGTTGTATCTATAAGACCGGTGACCGGATGGCGAGGATGCATGGATTATCGGAAGTTAAACTCGTGGACCGACAAAGATCGCTTCCCCATGACTTTCATGGATCAAATGCTTGATCAAATTTTAGAGAGAGGTTGGTATTGCTTTTTGGATGGGTACTCTGGCTATAACCAAATTTCCATTCCTCTGGAAGACTAAGAGAAAACCACCTTCACCTGCCTATATGGAACTTTTGCCTTCAAACGGATGTCGTTTGGGTTATGTAAATCTCTAGCAACATTTCAATATTGCATGCTATCTATTTTCCCTGATATGGTGGAAGATTCAATGGAAATCTTCATGGATGACCTCTCGATTGTGGGTGCACTTTTGAAGCATGTTTAGCACACTTGCGATACATTCTCCAAAGATTTGTGGAGACAAATTTGGTCCTAAATTGGGAAAACTCCCACTTCATGGTTAGGGAAGGTATAGTTCTTGGTCACAAAGTGTCGTAAAAAGGGATGGAGGTTGATTAAGCGAAGATTGAAGTGATTGAGAAGTTACCACCACCAATTTTGGTGAAGGGTATTCATAGTTTCTTGGGGCATGCCGGCTTTTAACGGAGTTTCATCAAAGACATCTCAAAAATGGCACATCCTCTATGCAAACTCTTGGAGAAGGAGGTGAAATTGCACTTTGATGCTGCTTGCATGGTGGCATTCAAGTGCTTGAAACAAAAATTGATCTCCACTCCGTTTATCATTAGTCTCGATTGGTCAGAACCCTTCGAAGTGATGTATGATGCAAGCGGCACGGCATTAGGTGTCGTGTTGGGGGAAAAATGCAACAATCTATTTCACCCCAGTTACTACGCAAGCAAAACTCTAAATTGTGCTCAGCGTAACTACACAATTACACAATAAGAATTACTTGTAGTAGTATATGCATTTGAGAAATTTTGGGCATACTTGCTATAGGCACTAAAGTGGTTGTTCACACTGATTATGCTCCCCTGCGTTATCTGATGGCAAAGAAGGATGCCAAGCCAAGATTGATAAGGTGGGTGCTATTGTTGCAAGAATTTGACTTTGAAGTCAAAGATAGGAGGGGTTGTGAAAATCAGGTGGCTGACCACTTATCAAGATTGGAAGGCAAGGAAAATGATGAGCTGGAGGTGGACATGAGTGATGCCTTTCCCGATGAATAGGTATTCACGGTAACTCTCCAACAATCTCCTTGGTATGCTTATTTTGCTAATTACGTGGTGTGTGTATTAATGCCGGAAGAACTAAACTTCTACCAATGAAAGTGGTTCTTGTTGGATATTAAGAAGAACTTTTGGGATGAACCATATTTATTGAGAGAGTGTGCAGACCATATCATTAGGAGATGTGTTATGAAAGAAAAAGCCATTGAAATTCTCCATGCTTGTCACTCTTCACCAGTTGGGGGTCATCATGGTGGTATACGTACAACTGCTAAAGTTCTTCAAACTAGTTACTACTGGCCGACCCTTTACAAAGATGCTCATGAGTTTGTTAAGAAGTGCACTTAATGTCAGAAACAAGGTGGAGTGTCTAAAAGACACGAGTTGCCTCTCACCCCTATTTTAGAAGTTGAGCGATTTGATGTTTGGGGAATATATTTCATGAGGCCATTTGTGATTTCGTTTGGTAATAAGTACATTTTGGTGGCAGTAGATTATGTTTCTAAATGCGTGGAGGTTGTTGCACTACCGAACAATGAAGGGAGAAGTGTTGTTGAATTCCTAAAATGCTACACCTTTGCTAGATTTGGTACTCCTCCGGCTATTATTACTGATGGGGGATCCCATTTTTGCAACAAGTTTTTTGCATCCGCATTGAGCAAGTATGGAGTGAAACACAAAGTAGCAACTCTGTACCATCCCCAAACGAGTGGCCATGTTGAAGTGTCGAATCGGGAGATCAAGAGTATCTTGGCCAAAACAATGAATGCAAATTGGACTGATTGGTCTCGAAAGACTGATGATGCTCTATGGGCGTATTGCACCGCATACAAAACACCAATTGGTATGTATCTGTATCAGCTAGTCTTTGGAAAATTTTGCCATTAACCGATTGAATTGGAACACAAAGCATTATGGGCATTGGAAACTCTAAATTTGGACTGGGAAAAGACTTCAAATGAGGGAGTAGATCAGCTGAATGAGTTGGACGAATTCAGGTTTAGGGCTTATGAAAGTTCAGCTCTTTACAAGGAAAAGATGAAGATATTGCATGATTCTAGAATCCTTAATAGGGAGTTTAGAGTAGGAGATTGTGTGTTACTAAATAATTCTTGACTCAGACTCTTTCCGGGAAAGCTCAAATCAAAATGGTCAGGTCCATTTAAGTAACACATGTGTTATCAAATGGTACCATTTAAGTGGAAGGTAAAGAGGGACCTGCATTCAAAGTGAATGGACAACGCTTGAAGTTGTACTTTGGCGAATGCCAAGAGATTTCTCTGATTGAGGTGGTGTATCTGGAAGATGCTTGAGAGCATTCCCACATCGTGCCATGATGTTAAATAAGGCGGTTCTTGGGAGGCAACTCAGGTGTTGATATTTCAAATAATATGCATTGATTGTGCAGGTGCAAGCAATTGTGCTAGGTGAATACACCATTGGCGGATCGCCGAATCTTTTCGGCGAGCCCAACGTAGTCTATCTTCTGGACTTTAAAAATGGGGCTGAGATACTAGAACATTATATGGGAAGTATTCATCACTCGGCGACTCGCTGAAGTGATTGGGCGACCTAACTTTCTCTGCCTTCCTACGCCAACCCTTATAGCTTGAACCAATGGATCATTCGGTGAGGTTATAAGTCCTTTATGCGAAGCGCCAACCTATTCGGTGAGGTCCTTCAATTCCAATTTTTTGCCTCATTTCAGAACGTGTTGCATACTGAAAATAATGGCGATATCTAGACCATTGGAAGAATCGCCAAGCAGTTCAGCGACTATTAAAATTTTTTGCCAAATAGGCGCCTAGTGAAGATTCCTTCTCACCTTGCTCTGTGTGTTTAGATACTAGTAGTTTATATTTATTTTTCATTTTTGGGTATTGTCTGTTCTCTACTCACATTGGGGACAATGTTGAATGCTTTTGGTGGGGGTGTGTTTTTGGTTAGTGAGTGCCTTACTTGTTTGAAAAAGTTATTTATTTGAGTATCGGTTATGATCAATACTGATGACTTGAATAGTGCTCTTAATTGAACAAAAATGAATGTGTGTCTACGATGAGGCCAAATGAAGTTGCGTAGACAATATGTGAACTTTTTGCATCTCGTTGTGACTAGCTAGTTATCGAATGTAGTTTCTTGTAATGAACATTGCACACTAGCGAAAGTGTAGAGTCTCATTTGATACTGGTGCTTAATGCCTTGTGTGATGAGCTTACCGTGAACCTTGTGTGATGACACCTAGAATTTGCCCCGTTGGTCCGGTTGACTAAGTTATGCAAGCTCTTGAAATGATCTTAGGCAATAACTTTGAAGAGTGAAAAAAATTGACAATATACCTCTTTTGTGGCCAACCTTGTGAGTGAGTGAACTCTGCTTGAACCTGATTAATGTATCAGGAAACTTCATCTAATTCTAAGTGCCAACGATCGTTAGTTAGCAATATAACCCAACTAAGTGAGTTGGGGTTGAATCCCACATGGAGTAGTTCTTCCTTCAAATTCGAAGATGAAGATATGACAACAACCTCTTCAATTGAGCAAGTATTACACCTTTTGGTTTTAGTTTCAAATTTCTGGATCCTACGATCACTCCAATTTCACACTTCAACAACAAACAATCAAACAGTAAAATAAAACATGGGGTAACGACCAACCAATTGCGGAATTTTAACTTAGTGGGTGAATGTCGATGCTCACAATAGGATACTTTGTTGTGGGTAGGTCGGACGATATGTAAAGTAAGTTTCTCCGGAACAATTACCATTTCTATGTCGAATTTCTCGATATTCGACACTAACCGAAAGATGCCCAGCCCTTGGTGCTCATTGAATCCACTCTCTCGAGCTGGATATAAAGGATAGATCCCATGTTTCACTATCTCGAGCTGAAATCATGGTGACCCCACACTACTAAGGATGCTAAGATTTCTACTTTGGCTCTGCACCTCTCTCTTGAGCAAGAGCACAACATTGATCTTGTTACACTAACCATGCAACTCAACTTCAAAATGCAGCAGCAACTTAGACCCATTTCAAATTAATGCCATTATTTGCAATTCAACGACACCCACTTAATAAAACTCAACAACTGGCTTCATAGTCAAAACCCCAAGACGAGGGTTTTAGCCACTCATAGCAAAAATAAGAAAATCAACATCTACCATGTTTTCTATAGCTGCGTAATTTGAAATCCGAAAGTTAGAAATTACCAAAACCTTCTCTATTACAAAATATCAACCAAGAATCTTGCTAAAAACCCTTGAAAACCACAATGGTAATGTCTTTGCTCTCAATTTTCTATCCCTCCTGTTTCTGAATGCCTTTCTCTCTCTAGCCAAAACTAATTTAAACAAGTTTGATCTGTCATTGTTTAAGACCACTCGGTGAGGTAAGTCAGGCGTCGCTGATATACCGTGAGTTTATGATATTTCTAATACATTTCACTTACAAGTTGTGTGTGTCTAGGGCCTTTTTATATTGATTTTTATGTATTTTTATCATGTTTTGTAGGAAAGATGTTCATGCGCGGAAGTATAGAGACAGCTGAAAGAAATGCAGAAACATGGCATTGACGGAGGTGATCTACGGACCGTAGGTCCATTCACGGTCCGTAGGTGATGACCGTAGATCAGCAGGCATGGTATTGAGGACAATTCAGGGAAATCTGACCAAGTGTGGAGCCACGGTGTCCATTGACGGTCTGTAGATTGATCTACGGATCGTACTATTGATCCATAGAGTGATACTTCGAGGGTTCCAGTACCAGATTTTTGAAGATTCTAACTGTGGAGCTACGGAGGGGATTGACGGACCGTAGATTGATCTACGATCCGTACTGCTAGTCCGTCATTTGCTTCAGAGAAGCTAATTTTTTGAAGCGGAAATATTTTCTAAGTCCTGGCTGATGGAAGGGACTTACGGACCGTAGATCCACCGATGGTCCGTAAGTCAGTCTCGTGGATTGAAGACGCGTACCTGAACAAACTTTCCTTAATTTGTTTCCCTTTTAATTTAGGATTTGTTTTCTATAAATAGGGCATGTAAACCTCATTTTTTGGGATTAGACATTATTATTCTATTTTTACTTTGTGACTTTGGGAGATTAAGTTGCAACCTTAGCAATTATTGATTTCCTTCATTCGTGTTGAAGATTTTGGCTTTGAAATTCAAGTAAAATTCTGGGTTTATTATTCTCGTTACGTAAGTTCATGATTTATTCATCTAATATTATGAATTGTGTTCTTGCTAATATGGGTAACTAAATCCACAACTAGGGTTGTGGGAACCATGAGCGATTAACAAAGTATGAATAGTAAATA
>JAJOOR010012041.1:0-53827 GCA_036250505.1 Solanum acaule
GAGAGGGCACCATCATTAGGTCTACCGACCCATAGCACATCTACCAAGAAGGGCACCACAAGGATCTACCGATCAAGGTTCATTAAGGATAGCTCATTGACTTTCTTAGAGAGGGCTTTCTACCATTCCGGTCCACCAACTCTAAGTCTATCATTTCACACAAGAAGGAGGTTACCACCATTAGGTCTACCACTTCAAGGTTTCATATTCACATAGGGTCCTAGACTCATCATGAAGGGGCACCATGCTTAGGTCTACCGGTTCAAGACATAGCCTAGAATGCCTCATTAGTCATTTACAAAAGGGCACCAACTTAGGTCTACCGATCCTAAACATACATTCATTCACTTATTTAAGAAGAAGTTACCAATCTAGGTCTACCAATTCATGCACAATTAGACACTTAAGTCAAGATGTATTCATTACTCAAGAGAAGGATGCCTAAGCCTACCAAGTTAAGAGATCACATTCCATAGCTTTCATGTATCAAGAAGAGGCACCTAAGTCTACCAATTCAAGACATACCTCACATTATAGAGATCTTTCACATTCAATCATCATTACATATGAACAATAAGAGAGGACATACTTTCAATCACAATACAATGACACTTTATACAAGATCACCTTGGGATCACATGAACACCTTTATATTCACAACATGATTACCTTTACTTCACTTGATTCTAATTCAAATCATTTACATCACATTCACATATATGATATCATGTCAACACTTCAATTCCTCATACAATGCTTCCAAGGCCATAAACACAATACATTCAATAAGTAAACACCTCCACCATAAGTGGATCACACATCAATCTATCACAATTCTATATCAATTCTACATTAACAATGAAGTTAGGTCTACTTACCTTTTCTCCAAATCTACAAGCATCATTCCTCCATTCTCCAACAATTCACAATAGATAAGCATAGATAATAATAGAAATCAACTATTCAACTCAATCTAAGCATAATTCCATCATCATTCAATCCTAAACAACAAACCCACTTCATAAGCCAACTTTAGGGATTTTGTGAAATCAAGGGTTCATAGAGTTTTTTACGTTAAAACATCAATTAAACATCAATAATATCATATATTATCCTTTGAAATCGTTTCATGCTAGAACCCTTGAGTTTGAGTGACAAAAAGGCTTTTTCATAAACTTTGAAAACTTGAAACTATTTTGGAATTGGCTCTAGGGTGATAGCTTGCCCTAGATAAAGAACTTCCATACCTTTACTAAGATTCCCCAAGAGATTTGATGAGGAAATCTCCTTGAATAGAAACCCTAGCTCCCACTTCATCTTCATCTTCTTCCTTGAGTTAGAGAGAGAATTTTTGTGAGAGGAAGAACTCTTGTTTTGATTTGGGGAAACAATGAGTAATATACTAGTTTTAGGACTTAAAACTATATATACTAATGATATAAACCTTCAAAAATCAACCCCACTTAATAATAATAAAAAGGGGAATTACTTAAATGCCCCAATTTTGGGCAGCCCCTCCAGGGACCACGCCCACTTGGACGGGCCGTGAAGGGCACCACGGCTCGTGGTGGTGCCCGTGGTCCTTGAGGCAGTGTCTAACTTTGCCTTGCCAAGCCCCCTTAGTATAAGTCACCTTCACGACCTCCTTCACGAGCCGTGGTCAAGACCACTGGCCGTGAAGTGGTCCGTGAAAGTTGGGGCAGTGGCTTGGCCAAAGTGCCTTGCCTGACATGCCACCAAGGCATCTCCACGACCTCCTTCATGAGCCGTGGTCAAGACCACTGGCCGTGAAGTGGTCCGTGAAGCCTTGAGGCAGTGTCTAGCCAAAGTTGGAAGCCTTGGCCTTTGACTAAGGCCCTTCCTTCCTTGGCTTGGCACAAGCCCAAGCACCCTAACCAACATAGAAAAGGCCTTCAATAACATGGAGTCTAACATGTGCCTTGACGTTGACTCCTCAAAACTCTCAAACAAGACTCGGGAAAACAATACACCACTTAGAACACATAAACTCACAAGACTAGTTTCCGAACGTCATGGTCATCCCTTGACGTTCGACCTCAAAACTCTTTAAACTAAACTTCAAAAGCCAAAACTCATTATTTAAACAAGATAACCACTACTAAAACACATGAGAGGCTTTAGTTCTTCCTATTTCATTTTTAGGGTCATTACACCCAAGGGTATGGGTAGTATGGGTCATGCTTTAATTTTATGGTGTAGGTTTTAAATTTTGATTTCGTGGACTGTGGGTTTTATTTCGAAGAGTGGGGTGAAAAATTGGCACGAAGGGCCATTTGGCGAGCTGGGTCGAGCAGCCAATTGGTTCGGCGGTTCGTCCTAGATCTCCCTTCATTTTCCTATAATGTTGAGTTTGATCTTTAACTTTCGGCGATATGCTTGAGCTCCCCGAGTTCACTGGGCAACTCATCGAAAATCCTTCTTGATCATCCTTCTGCTCCCCTAATTCCTTAAAATACATTGTAACTTTCGACTAGCTACTTCTAGCTCGCCGATTGGTGTCGGCGATCCACTGAATGGCCCTGGAGATCGCCGACCAGCTTTGAATTTTTGAAATGTTTTGCTCTGGAACTTTCGGCAAGCCCGACCTAGCTCGCCAAAGTGGTTCAGCGACTCGCCAACCGATTCAGCAAGTCTTCCTGTAGTTATTTTCTAAAGTTTTTCTTGAATTTTTCTAAGTGTTTCTACATTGTTTTGCATAAATGGATAGAACCTAAGTTGTTGGTAGAGACATGCCGTCCCGGAAGCGGACGCGGGGCATCACTAGAAATGAGGATGCAGCTGCATCCCAAGCAAAGTCAACAAAACTACCTCCAATGTGAGGCAAAGAAAAGGGCACGGCTCCCGTGGTTGAGACACCAAATGAGGTTAGCTCTGACAGTGAGAGGGTCTATGAGACACACCTCACCATATCCGACAGTTAGGGGGACTCACATGATTCTCAAGCATCTACCTCCGAGCCTAAGGATGACCAATTATTATAGGACCGAAAAGTGGTGTTGCGCTCCAAGTCAATGAACGATCCATCTAGGATCCCAGTGCCTCCGACGCCTGCCCCTTCAGCTTCAGCTCCACTACATCCTCCAAAGCAGACAGTGATCCCAGCACCACCAGTACAAGGCCCTCCTCCCCGGTCACTTAACCGACTTAAGGCTGAGGTTTTGAGGACCATTATAGAGGAGAAGAGATTGTCCACAGATGGTGTGGTGGACAGGTATCCAAAGGTGTGGAGCTGTCATGACCCAGGGAACCCCCTAGATGTAACAAGGCACATAGAAACCTGAAAGGCTCCATGTAAGACACTTAGCATATCATAACATAAGAATAGAACAATAAAGAGTAAAAACGCATTTCAAGTCTAAAATTTTCTTATGAGAAAAGCGGAAGTCTAGAATCTAAGTCTCAACATAGCCATCTATTACAATATTTGAAATGAGAAAGGGACACAGCCCATACAACATAGTCTGAAATGGAAATACAAGAAATGAACTACAATGAGATAACATCCGTCCTTGAATCATGAGGACTCGCCAACAAGCTAGAAGAATAAGCAAATCCAAGCTTTAGCCGCAACGATGATCACCTTGAGAACCGGACCGTACATTTGGGAATATGTAGGAAAAGTAGGCGTTAGTACAAAAATGCACTATGTATGATCGCCATTCATAAAAACATTGAAAACATGCTAAAAGGGACATTTCATTTGAATGCATGCAATTTACTAAGTTAAAAAATCATTATGAAGATATTGGAAATGTATAAGTCATAAGCATAGTCAACACATGGATCATCATATCATAAGAAAAACACTTCATAAAACCTCAAAGCATACTTGTGCAATGCATGAATAAGACCCCATAAATCTCACCCATACTAAGTAAAGCTTCTTGAGTAACCATAGTTCATAATTCATATTCTTATTCTTGAGGTTTTGGGAATAAGCCTTAACCAACATGAGACCATGTGAGCTATACATGGACCCCAGTGTTACCCACACCGAAAAAGGTTGTCCTACTTGCCTAAGGTAGAACCATACTCTTAGATTAGGTGGATCCACTAGCTAAATCCCTATGGGGGCACATAGTTTATGGGATGAGGAGATTGCTACTAGAAACTCGAACTCAACTAAGGTAGAAGGTCTCCATATCATGAGACAGACTTTGGGAACCCAAACTCAACTAGTGTAAAAGGTCCCATTGGGAAGCCGATCTCAACTAGTGTAAAAGCTTCCATCTCATATTCAATATCCACTCGGTGCTAAGTATTACTTCCCATGGAATACATATTAAGTCATAACATGATTCATTAAGATAGCACATTAGATCATACGTGAGAATAACCTTTCACCGTCCATGTATACATATAGATTCAATAGGTGAGGATGCCTTTCAACCTTAGAATCTTCATATTTTGATAAAACCTTTCACATCATATCATATTAATGCATAAGTGTGTATATCAAAATAACCTTTCAACAACACAATAACTAAATCATAATCATAGATACTTCACTCTCAAAGTGTTCTTATATACAAAGACTTCATAAACATGCATAATATCATGATCTCCCCTTTCAATGATCAAAGATCATATTGAATCAACACATCTAGAATTCACTACATTAGACATGGATATTAACATAATTCAAGTAACCCAATTACTATAAGCATAATCTCATAATATCCTTCTTTACTCAACAAGATCATATTTGGGAATAAGGGGATTTAAACATAAAAACCATAATGAATCATCAATTCAATAATAATATAAAGTAATTCAAGCATTAGAATTATTTTTGAAAGGAACCCATGACTTTGGAATCAAACCCTAGCTTTTGGGGGATTTCTATCTTTGAAATTTGGATTTTGAAGAGGCTCCATGGATGAATTCTATCCATGGATGAAGAGCTACCATACCTTAGCAATTAAACCCAATGAATTTTAGTAGAAAACATTTCTCCTTGAACCCTAGCTCCAACTTCCTTCTTCTACTTCCTTGAAGTTCTAGAGAGAGAATATTTGGAGAGGATGAAGTTTTGGGAATAGTTTTGGGTTTTAAAAATAATGAGGTGAATGACGTAATTTAGTGGTCTAAAATACTTATATAGGTGTTATAAATTAGGATAAAACGACACCACTTAATATTAATTAAAACCAGAAACCCCAAAGTGCCCCTAAACTAACTTCTGAAAACAGTCCCCAGGCCACCACCCATACCTCTCACTGACGGACCGTGGTTGGACCCACGGCCCGTGCTGGTGAAGCGTGGGTTGGGTTCAAAGATCCTGATTTTAGGGCTTGACCTGTGGTTCCTCACCCATGAGGCATGGGTCCTACCGTGGTCCATTGCCTTTCGGCAGTTTCCAGGGTCCTCCTTAAAGACCCATAGTTGGTCCTTGGGGAGTCGTACCTTGATGTTCTAACATGAAACCCCTTTATTTTTAAGTATGGGGAGTTACATCCAAGACTCTAACCCTCACGTTAAGCTCTAGTTTAGCCTACTAATTTTCGGAGTGTTACAATATCTCCCTCTTGGGAACATTCATCCCCGAATGACGATCTAGAGACCTTACGGAAGTAAAGACTCAAGACTAGCAGCCCATCATGCATGAAACATCAAAATAATGCACAATTCAAATGAGGAAACATCAAGTCCAACTCAAACATAATCAATGTATTACAAGGAAGTAGGAACTACATCTAACAACCCATTATACATGTAAACTCAACATTACACATATTCATAAGAGGAACTACCTTCTCCAAGCTTTAAAGCATGCTCAACGCAATCTCATGAAAACATTAGGCCCTTTACTAAATAAAATCATATTCATATAAAGCATGTCCATCAATTGATCTCATGAAGACAAATAGGCAACCCTTACTCAATGCACAACAATATGAGGAAAATCAATCATGAAAACTCATGTTCTTACTAAACATGAATTTCTCAAGAACATGCATAACATAAGGAAATCATGGAAAATAACACACATGACTCCCATAACAAGAAAACTCAGGAGGAAGTACTTACCTAAAGTTTGAGTAGGAGTAGAAGGAAAGAGATGAGGATATCGGGACTTCATATCTTCCTCGGCCTCCCAAGTAGCGCCCTCAACTAAATAATTTCTCCATAAAACCTTCAAGAAAGCTATTTCCTTGTTTCTCAATCTCTTGACTTGCCGGTCTAGTATCTCTACTGGAACCTCTTCATATGAAAGACTTTTGTCAACTCCCAACCCTTCTAGGGGAATAATGGATGATGTATCTTCAATACAATTCTTAAGCATAGAAACATGAAATACAATATGGACCGAGGCCAACTCATTTGGCAAATCCAACTCATTGGCAACTTTACCCACTCGTTTCAAATTTTGGTATGTACCTACATACTGGGGACTAAGTTTCCCTTTCTTGCCAAATCTCATCACACCCTTCATGGGTGAGATTTTCAAATAGACCCAATCATTAACTTCAAATTCTAGATCCTTTCTTCTCACATCGTCATTAGACTTTTGTCTACTTTGAGCCGTTCTTAACCTCACTCTAATGAGTCAAACTTTCTTAATGGCTTCATAAACTAGATCAGGACGTTCAAAGCAACTTCACCCACTTCAAACCAACCAACGGGAGATCTACATTGTCTACCATACAAAGCTTCAAAAGGAGCCATACCGATACTTGAGTGATAGTTATTATTGTAGGCCAACTCTATTAATGGCAAGTGGTCATCCCAATTACCCTTGAAGTCTATAACACATCCCCTTAACATATCTTCCAATGTTCAGATGGTACGCTACGCTTGTTTATCAGTTTGGGGATGAAAATACGTGCTATGCTTAACCTTAGTACCAAGCCCTTTTTGGAACGACTTCCAAAAGTGAGAAGTAAATTGAGTACCCCGATCGGGAAATAATAGATAGAATAACTTCATGCAATTTCACTATTTCCCTTATATACAACTTAGCATAGTCTTCCACCGAATAAAAAACCTTGATGGGAATAAAGTGGGTTGATTTTGTCATTCGATCTATAATGACCCAAATAGAATCATGTTCCCTTCGAGTGTGAGGCAAACCCACAATAAAGTCCATATTTACATCTTCCCACTTCCAAGTGGAAATACTTATATCTTGTGATAAGCCTCCCAGCCTTTGATGCACAATCTTAACTTGTTGACAATTAGGAAATTTGGCTACAAATCCCGCAATATCTTTCTTCATCCCATTCCACCAATAGACTTTCCGTAGATCTCGGTACATCTTGGTGGATCCTGGATGAATAGAATACCGAGAATTATGAGCTTCCTCTAAAATATGTACCCTCAAACCAACAACATTTAGAACACATAATCGACCTTGGTACCTAAGCACCCCATCTCCCCCTTGGGAGAAAGCCTCAACGGACTTCTTAAGTACCGATTCTTTCAACTCAACTAATATAGGATCAAGATCTTGCTTAGACTTCACATCCATCACCAAGGACGATTTGGAACCACTATGGACCATGACGCCACCCTTAGTGGAACCCACTTGTTGAACACTTAGCCGAGTCAACCTATGCTCATCACGAACCAATTCTTTCTTTTCATCGTCTACATGAGCCATACAACCCATAGACAATCTACTAAGTTCATCTGCTACCACATTAGCTTTGTCGGGGTGATAAAGGACACTCATGTCATCTAATACCCCGGAAACTAGTAGACTAAACTAGAGCCTCAAGTTAGGGTTCTAGAGTTTGATATGAGGGTTAGAGTTGGTAGATAAGACTTCCCGTACTTGGATTGAGGGGTTTAGGGGTTGAACGTCAAGGTACGTATTGCACCCCATAATTTAGTAGACCATCTAGGGTTTAGTGAGGGCCAAGGCAAGGGGCAAGATCCAAGGCCAAGTGTCAAGGCCCAAGCCAAGGCCAAGGCTGCCCAAAGCTTGGAAGCACACTGCCTCAACTCCACGACAACTACCCGACTCGTGGTGTGGTTCGTGAAGGCAAGGAAGTAGCTCCTTAATGGCTGCCTCAAAATGACTCATCTTCACGAGCCACTTCACAACTCGTGGTCGTGACCACGGCTCGTGGGAAGACTCGTGAAGAAGCCCTAGTTTGTGGAGGCCAAAGACCTCAAGCCTTAGCCACTGCCCAACGACCACTGGCAGGACCACGGCTCGTGAGCCCTGTCGTGGTTCGTGGCACCATGGCTGCCTAATGAGGGGTCTTCTAGTAAAAATTGTTTTTAGTTGGTATTAAGTGGCGGTCATTTCATATGGACTTTATACACCTATATAAACTATTTTAAGTCATTAATGACCTCAACCAAGACATTAGAATCAAAACCCCAAAATACTCTCCTGTCAAATATTTCTCTCTCTAAAACTCCATTGAAGAAGAAGAAGGTGAAGTCTAGGGTAATCAATCAAGCTTTTCCCTCCAAATTCGTGGTGAATCTTCAAAAAGGTATGTTAGATCTTCATGTATGGGTTCTTCCACCCATAAAGCCCCTTAGAATTCTCCAATTTGATTAAGAAAATCTCCAATTCAAGTTAGGGTTTCTTGTTGTGGGTTATGTTGTATGTAGACCCAATTGAGTGGGTATTGATTGATTATGATTGATTTAGCATTTAATTATGATATTATGATGAATTTCTACGTTTCCATGGTTAACCCTAGTCTAATTGAAGAAATTGAATTTTGTGGGTTTATACCATGAAAGGTGAAATTGAGGATTTATAGTTGATCTTCTAGAATTGATGTTATTAGTAGTAATTGTTCTAGAATAGGAACATATTGACATAAATTGAATTAGATTATAGTGTATATGATGGACCATGACTAGTAAAGTTGAAATTTAACCTTTATGATGAATTATGACTAGAATCACCCATTAACGAAGAGTGTGATTAGAATGCCTTGAAATCTAGGTATGAATGATGATTGTAAGAAGTAAAGCTTTATGAATAAGCCTTGTAGTCATGAATGTGAGGGCTTTGAGAGTAAAGCTAATATGATGTGATCTTGTTGTGTATTGTTGAAAGCATATTATCACTTACACACTTAGGAATAAATATGCTAGGAGGTACAATGTTCTCTGTAATGCCCCTAAATGCTAATACAAAGATTCGCATGTCGATACACCATTGCTTAATTACTACAACATGTTTTATTCTCATTTTGGGAACTTTAAATTTAATTTGTGATATTTGCAATCTTGCATAACATAATTGTTATCGTAATTTAAGGGATTGTATTGGGCTGATTACGTAATTTTTTAATTAGGATTATCTACAACTTGAAAGGGAGGTAAAGTATTTACATATAGGTATATGTGTGTATTTTGGGCAGCACACTTTTATTTGGGCAGCACCTTTGAAGGACAGTTGTACAAGTGATAAACATCATTTTTGTGACTATATATTTCAACACCTCCTTTAGTTAAATTCATTTCCTTCAAGTCTAAAAACCTTAGAACCTTATCTAAACAGACTTTTCTTCAAAATCACAAGAGAAAAACTTGGTCCTTTTGGCTAGAATTCGAGACACACCCTTTTCTTTGGTAAGTGATGAAATCTATTTCTAAGCTGGGTAGTCTTTAGTATTTTAAGAACATCTTGTTCTCTAGAACTTCGTTTACAGTAAATAAATATGATTTGGGAAGGTAATTCATATACCTACAATTCCTATGTTTATGGAAAACTCTAATTTAGCTTTTAAGAATACGAAATATGAGACGCAACATAGGACAAGTTATGTCCAGATTTCGGAATTAGAAATCCTGTATGATCAACTGTTAGTGTTTTGGTTATATTTTTTTGTACAAAATATATTTTTTGGTGATTCTTGATTATTTTCAACCTTAAGAGATGTACCTACATCTTTCATGAAGGATATAAAGTCCAGTTTTGCCGTTTTCCATTTCAAATGTAGGCTGCGACATGAGGTACTAGGCTGGCCAGAATTACTGTTTTGGGAGAATAGTTGTATTTGTACAGGCTAAGCTTACTTGTGATGATAATCCTGTTATAAGTCAGCATTATTGAGCTTCTAGTAATTAAAGAAGTTATGCAATTTTATTTTTAAGGTTGTATATACTCGTGAACAGGTTGAGGACCTTGATACGTTGGTTGGTCTACGGTTTGAACTCTTGAAGTTGTCTTGGACTGTTTCTATGCTAAAGCACTGAGTTTTGTGTATAAACTTGTACTTGCACTCTTTTTACCTACTGGTATATCTTAAAGTTTATCTTGGTACCTTTGTTACCTCTTGTCACTTTGCATTGTCGTGTTGGTATACTTTAAGACATTAAGGACACTTGTATAATTTTCCCAGTTGTACGGATTGTTTGATCACTTGGCACTCTTGTTGGGACCTTGTCCTTCTTGTGGCTGTGATTTTTTCACTATTGGCATGACTCTTGATTCGGATCATTTTCCATCTTGACTCTGTATTATTAGTTCGTCTTGAGTATGGAAGTTGTCCATTTTAAGTACGAATTAGAAAGCCATTTTTAATATGGTTCTTGGTTCTCTTGATTATTGGACTTCGACCCTTCTTGATGCAGGGCGCCGATCCTTCTCGCTACCTACTTATGTTTGGTGTAACGACATGATGTCTAATTTGGGCGAGCCTTGTTATTGAATCTCTTGGAAAATGGTGCTATGAGTGTTCTTGACATTAGGAATTTTAAATATCGAACTTGATACTCTTTGTATATTGCTTACTTGATTTATTGATTATGTTTCAATTGTGCTGCCCTTGACTTGAGAATGGTAACCTGGTGAATCTGAGGGCACTGAACCTATAGTTTGTACACCACTAAGCTATATGTTTAGCGATAGTTGTTTCTATCGTAGGGAATGTTCGAGAGGATGCATGAAGTTGGCCATTGGAGATGGAGATTTTGAGAGCCTTAAGAAAGATCACATTTGCATATAGGCATCTATATTTTGTATAAACCTTGGGACTTGTACATGATCTATGTGTTGTATATTTACATGAAATTTTGAGGGCTAATTTGATCATGTCACCATGGGTTGTAATAAGTATGGCTATATGTTTTGTTCTTTTGGGGTGTGTAAACCCAAGTCTTGTAATATACTAAATTTACTATTTTTTTTGAATGTTTGTGTGAAGCATGAATCGGCTAATTTTGGTACTCGAAAGTTGGTAATATCCTTTTTATATATTATTTTTAAGTGTGAGGAGAATATATGCATGAAAATGTCGTAAGTTATTTGCTTAGATTATCTTGGAAGAGTTTTCCGCCATAAGCTAAAATTCTACGCAGTTTTAACTTGACACAAATAAATGTTTAAATGGGTAGAACAATTTTTTTATGAACCTAATCCCCCTACTAGATTTTAATCAATACTCCCTACATTAATCTCTTTTAAATGTCGCAAGTATTAAAGTACATTCTTTCTTAAGTGGTAGTATCCGTCTGAAAGGGTCGTTACATTCTCTCATATAGAATGATTCTAGGTTGAAAAGCTAATCACCTAAAATGAATCAAAGCATGTTAGACTAGAAGAGCTTTAAGTTGTGACATATGTTCCCTTCATGTATAGAAGACTTGGTAAGATTGGTAGCTTAGGATTGAGGGTCCATACTCTCCTAGGGTAGCTTGAATTAGCATTGCAAGATGCTTTCAAGGGTAGCCTTAGTTAGTGGTAGTCATGGTAGCCTAGGATTGAGGATCTATACTCTCGTAAGGGTAGCTTGAACTAGCATCATTAGGATGCCTTCATGATAGCTTAGGATTGAGAAATCATACTCTCCTTAGGGTAGCTTAGGATTGAGAAATCATACTCTCCTAGGGGTAGCTTACATTAGCATCATGTTGTGCTTGTAAGGGTAGCATGACTTAGTTGGTCTAAGACTATTTCATGGTAGCTAGGATGGGACACTTGTACCCTTCCTAGAATAGCTTGGGCTTGCATGATATTATGACTTCCAAGGTAGTTAGTTTAGCATATTGTAGTTATGTTAGCAAGATGATTAGCTTGGTCTAGCCTAATAGGGTGCTATTCCTTGGTAGTCTAGAATGATAAATAGTAATCATTTGAGTATGATAGACTAAGGTGGTACTTAGTATGAATGGTATTATGGGATTCTATTCATGCATTGCACAAGTATGACTTGAAGCTACTTATGAAGTGTTCTCTTATATGATGTATGTTTAGCTTGGGTTGTTGCTATAGTTGCTTTCCATTAAATGATTGACTAAAGGTGATAGTTCCCTTGTCTATATGAAGAAAGCTAAGAAGGAGACCAAATGAATGGTAAGTATGCATATGGTGACTTCAAGGTTATGCCTGGTGTGAATAGTAATATGGGATGTTATTCATGCATTGCACAAGTGTGCTTTGAGGTTACATAGGAGTATAGTACTCTAATGATATGAAAGCCTAAGACTTGTATATACATGTAGACTATGATTAAGATGACCAAAAAGGGATACTTAGCTTGGATGGTATTATGGGATGCTATTCATGCATTGCACAAGTATGTTTTGAGGTTACTTGAGAATATTCCTTTTATGATAAGAATAACCAAGAGTTGAGCAAGGCTTATATGATGCTTATGTTGGAGACTTTACTTATGATTATGCTATTGTCTCATATGCTTATAGTTGATAGTTCATGAAGTATTATGCTTATGGAATATGTCTCATGTTGATGTTACCTCACGATATGCTCTTATTATATTATGCTAGCTAACATATTTAGTTCATTTTGTACTAATGCATACTTTGCCTACATTCTCATCAAATGTAGGGTTTCGGAGATTGAGTTCCACTCTTGAAGCTAGGTTTCTAAGGAGCAAAGGAGTTGAAGATTTGGTGAGTCCTCATAGCTTCGAGGACAAACCCATTATTTCCTTTATGTCTTTTACTTCCATGTCATGAAACTATTGTATGGGCTGTGTCCCAAAGGTTTTTATTCAAGATTGAGTTTAGATGGTTTGAGACAAAAGTTTAGCAAAGACTTCTGCTTGCTTTTATGAAAAACTTCGATTGTATGGATAAAGTTTTTAAAATTTTCATAATTTTCTATTATCTTATGTTATGATATGCTAAGGGCTTGTATGATACCCCTTCGGGGTCAAGTACGCCATGTTACATCTAGGGTGTACCCCTGGGTCGTGACATGTCATTGTCCTTCAATAATTCTAAACACCTTCGTTGATGAAGATTCAAGTCATTTTGACTAAACACATATTGAAGACTCTTGTGATCGGTGAAAACATCCATATGGACCCCATACAAATAATTCCTTCATATTTTAAGACAAATACAACCGCCGCTAATTCAAGATCATGGGTAGGATAATTCTTCTCATGGAATTTAAGTTTCCTTGAAGCATAGGCAATAACCTTACCATTTTGCATGAGCACACATCCCAAACCAACTCTAGAGGCATCACAATACACCACAAAACCATTTGTACCTTCCGGTAAGGTCAACACCGGAGCGGAAGTAAGTCTATCTTTCAATTCTTGGAAACTTTTCTCACAAGCTTCAGACCACACAAACTTAGCCTTCTTCTGAGTCAAAGCTGTCAATGGAAAAGCAATGGAGGAGAATCCTTCAACAAACCTTCTATAGTAACCCCAAAAGCTTCTAATGTCGGAAGGAGTTAGAGGTCTAGGCAAACTCTTGACCGCATCCACCTTCTTAGGATCTACCTCAATACCCTCACTTGACACAATATGACCAAGGAAAGCTACGGACCTTAACCAAAATTCACACTTGCTAAACATTGCAAAAAGTTGTTGGTCCTTAAGAACTTGCAACACAATTCTCAAATGGTCCACATGTTTATTCTCACTCCTTGAGTAGATCAAAATATCATTGATAAACACGATCATAAACATGTCTAGGTATTGCCTAAACACTTTATTCATCAAGTCCACAAATGCCGCCAGAGCATTAGTCAACACAAATGACATAACCACAAACTCATAGTGACCATACCGGGTTCTAAAGGCCGTCTTTGGAATATCAACCCCTCTTACCCTCAATTGGTGAAAACCCAAACGAAGATCAATATTAGAGAAATAGCTAACCCCTTGAAGTTGGTCAAACAAATAATCTATCCTTGGGAGAGGATACTTATTCCTGATCGTCACTTTATTCAATTGACGATAATCTATGCACATTCTAAGAGACCCATCTTTCTTTCTAACAAACAACCCGGAAGAACCCCATGGAGAGATACTCGATCGGATAAAACCCTTATCTAGCATGTATTTTAATTTCTCCTTCAACTCTTTTAACTCCACCGGAGCAATTCTATAAGGAGGAATGGTGATAGGTTGCGTATCCGGTAAAAGGTCAATACCAAAATCTATTTCCCACTTGGGAGGAATACCAAGAAAACCATCAAGGAAAACTTACGGGAACTCATTAACTACCAAAACCGACTCAAGAGAAGGGGTTTCAGAATCTACATGCCTCACCCTAACAAGATGGTAAATAAACCCTTTCGATATCACCTTCCTAGCTTTAAGACAAGAGACAAATTGACCTCTAGGCGTAGAATTTCCCCCCTTCCACTCTAAGATTGGTTCATTTGGAAATTGGAATCTAACCACCCGAGTCCTACAATCAATAGAGGCATACACGCATGAAACCAATCCATACCCAAAATCACATCAAAGTGTAACATGCCTAACTCTACCAAATCCACCAAAGTAACTATATGGGACAAGGAAACAGGACAACTTTTATAAACCCTTCTAGCCACCACAGAATCACCAACCAGGGTAGAGACCGAAAAAGGTTCTAATAACACTTCGGGGAGTATATCAAACTTCATGGCCACATAAGGTGTCACAAAGGACAAAGTAGCACAGGGATTTAACAAGGCACACACATCAATAAGAAAGACTTTCAACATACCGATCACCACATCTGACAAGCTCTCTTGGTCACCTCGAGATTGAAGAGCATTAAAGCAGTTTTGCTTTGGGGCATTTGAGTCTGAACTGCTTGGAGGAGCTTGTTTATCTTCTCTTCCCTTAACCTTGAGAATCAGACAATCACTCATCTTGTAGTCAATCTTCCCACAACTAAAACACCCATCGGTGCAAACTACACACTTACCATCATGCTTTCTTCCACACTTCGCACAATTAGGCCTAGCCACATAAGAACCACCACTATTACCTCCTTGAGGTTTAGGGTTGGAAACCCTGACCCTTAGAGCACTGTAGGAGCCTTGGTTGGAAAACCATTGTCTAAACCTTGGTCGACCTTGTCCATCTGACCTAGCATTGGAGAAGGTCCCATCACCGGTTCTTGCTCTTTTCACCTCTCTATTCTTTTCCTTGAGTTTTGACTCCTCTATTTTTTGAGTGTACACCATAAGCCTTGAGATATCCATGTCATGATGGAGCATTGTCGTGCGGCATTCTTTTTCAGCCAAGTCGGACACACCTATCAAAAACCTACTCATCTTATCCCTCAAATCCGCCACCATAGTGGGACAATAATTGGACAATTGAGTGAATTTTAAGGCATACACTTTCACACTCATACTTCCTTGACGAAGGTTAATGAACTCTTCCACCTTAGCTTCCCTCGGGGAAAGAATTTATGAAGAAATGCTGATTTGAACAATTTCTATCCTACCGGACCCGCTCCTACGGGTCTTCCACCCTTCCACTAATCATACCATATTTGAGAAACATCTTTTAGTTGGTAGGCGGCTAACTCTGCCTTCTCTTCCAAAGACACCCCCATAATAGCAAGAACCTTATAAACCTCATCGATAACCTTTGGAGATTCTCTTCCACTTTGGAGCCATAAAATTTGGGAGGGTTCATTTGAGCCAAATACCTAACCCTAGAAGTAGCCGAATTCACATTAGGATTCACCACAGCTACAACTTATCTATTGGCATGAGCCGTTACGACTTCAGCCAATATTTGGATAGTATACCTAAACTCCGCATGGGTGACATTCTCAACCAAAGGATCAAATAGAGCTTGATTAGCTTGATGAGGAGCTCATAGATTCACATTGTCATCTTCCATCCTTCTAGCATTACCCCTTCGTATATTCATACTCTGAAGAGACAAGAGAAGGATTAGGAGAGGGACTTTATAGAGTTAAACTCTATGGTACGACTTAAGAGTAATGAAAGAAGTGAAATTTCCTAAACATCTTATAACCTCTCATTCATAAATGTGGCGCGCTTCATACTTATGAACAAGAGTCTACTAGACCCGGCTTATAAGACATCATCCTAGAATCATTCTAAACCTTGTGATCTGATACCAAGTTTGTCACGACCCAGGGGTACCCCCTAGATGTAACAAGGCACATTAAACCCCAAAAGGCACCATGTAAGTCACTTAGCATATCATAACATAAGCATAGAACAATAAAGAGTAAAACGCATTCCAAGTCCAAAATCTTCATAAAAGAAAAGTGGAAGTCTAGACTTGTCTCAACATAGCCATCTATTACAATACTTGAATAAAATAGGGTCACAGCCCATACAACATAGTCTAAAAAGGAAATACAAGAAAAGAAATACAAAGATAACATCCATCCTCGAATCATGAGGACTCACCAACAAGATAGGAGAATAAGCAAATCCAAGCTTTAGCCACAATGATGACCACCTTGAGAACCGGACTCTACACTTGGGGAAAATGTAGGAAAAGCATGGGTTAGTACAAAAATGTACTAAGTATGATAGCCATATATAAAAACATGAAAACATGCACAAAAAAAAGGGCATTTTAGTTGAACGCATGCAATTTACTAAGTTAAAACATCATTTGGAAGGTAGTAAAAAAGCATAAGACATAAGCATATTCATTACATATATAAACATAACATAAGAGGAACATATCATAAATACCCTCAAAGCATACTTGTGCAATGCATGAATAAGAGTCCATATAGTTCATAATCCATATTCTTGTTCATACTAACATAGTGGGGAATAAGCCTTAACAGACATAGACCATGTGAACTTACATGGAATCCGGTGTCTACCCCACACCGAAAAAGGGGTTATCCTACTTGCCTAAGGTAGAACCATACTCTTAGCTTAGGTGGATCCACTAGCTAAATAACCTATGGGGGTACATAGTTTATGGGATAAGGAAATTCCTACTAGAAACCTAGACTCAACTAAGGTATAAGGTTTCCATCTCATGAGATACATACTTTGGGAACCCATTTGCAAAGACGAACTCAACTAGTGTAAAAGCTTTCATTGGGAAGCCGGACTCAACTATCGTACAAGCTTCCTTCTCATATTAAATTTCCACTCGATGCTAAGCATTAATATCCACGGCTTACATATTACGTCTTGACTTAAGTTCATATTCATGGAAGAATGTCTTGACACTCAATCCAACATAATTCATACTATAACTCATAGATTCAATAGGTGAGAATAGCCTTTCAACCTTAGAATCATCATATTGTGAGAAAACCTTTCAAATCATGTCATATTCATACGTAAGTGTGTATATGAAGATAACCTTTCAGCAACACAACAACTAGATCATAATCATAATCACTTTACTCTCAAAGTGTTCTTAAAGCATATACATAAATCTCATGATCATGCATAATTCTCATAATTTGCCCTTCAAGAATCAAAGATCATATTCCATCAACACCTCTAGAATTACTACATTAGACATGGATAATAACATAGTTCAAATAGCTCAATTACTACAAGCGAAATCTCATAATATTCTTCTTTCATCAATACACCCACATCACAAGATCATAAATTGGGAATATGGGGATTTCAACATAAAAACCATATTTAATCCTCAATTCAATCATAATATAAAGTACTTGAAACATTAGAATTGTTTTTGAAAGGAATCCATGTTGGAGTCAAACCCTAGCATTTGGGAATTTCTATCTTTGAAATTTGGCTTTTGAAGGGGCTCCATGGATGAAGAGTTATACCTTAGAAATGAAATCCATTGAATTTGAGAAGAAAACCTTGCTCCTTGAACCCTAGCTCCAACTTCCTTTTTCTTCTTCTTTGAAGTTCTAGAGAGAGAATATTTGGGGAAAAGTTGGTTTTGATTTGGGATTTTGGAATAATGAGGAAGATGAATTAATTTAAGGGTCTAAAATAATTATATAGTTAGTCTACTTTAGAATTAAACAACGTCACTTAATGTTAATAAAAGTTGAAAAACCACAAAACACTCTTAAACTTAACTGCCAAAAAGTAGTTCCAGGCCTCACCCACGACCCACCACTAACGAACCATGGTTGGATCCATGGACCGTGCTGGTGAACCTTGGTTTGGGTTCAAAGACATGGTCTCAGGGTCTTAACCTACGGCCCCTTCACCCAAGGGCGTGGTCTGACCCACGAGGCGTGGGTTCCCTCTGTTGGTCACTGCCTAGGCACTGTCTAAGGGCCCTCCTGAAGGACCAACCATGGTCCTTGGGGGTCGTACCATGACGTTCTAACACGAAACACCTTTACTTTTTAAGTACGGGTAGTTACATTTACAACTATAACCTTCACATTAAGCTCTAGTTTAGCCTAATAGTTTTTGGGGTGTTACATAAGCAAACTTCTCAAAATAGTCCCTGGACCACCACCCACGACCCTCAGTGACAGACTGTGGTTGGACGCACTACCCGTGCTGGTGAAGCGTAGGTTTCGTTCAGAGAGACCTATTTCAGGGCTTGACCTACGGCTCCTCACCCACGAGGTGTGGACTGACCCACGAGACGTGGGTCCATCCGTGGTCCACTGCCTTTGGGCAGTTTCCAGGGTCCTCCTCAAGGACCCATGGTTGGTCCTTGGGGGGTCATACCTTGACGTTCTAACACGAAACCCCTTTTTTAAGTACGAGGAGTTAAATCCAAGACTCTAACCCTCACGTTAAGCTCTAGTTTAGCCTACTATTTTCCCGAGTGTTACAGGAACATTATCAAGTTCCACAAGTTCGAGATCTTCACCAAACCCTGGGGCCCCTACATTCCCAATTGGGTCCGGGAGTTATATTCGGCCTATGGTGAGCTGGTCCCTAAGGGGAAGAAGAAGGCCAGCATGTTCAGACCCGTTGATTTTGTGATAGTTCGCGGCAAGAAGGTTAAATGTTGTTGTGGTGACATCGATGTTGTTCTAGGGTGCACTTATGATATCATGCACCAATACATTGATCTGATCTAGAAGAAGGCCTTAAAGGACCTGAAGGGTTGGCTGGCACCCCTTATATTTGATGCCACCCCGAGGTGGATATAGGGTGGTGCACCGATAGAGAAGAAGGACATGAATGTTGCTGCCAGATACTGGTTTGGGTTCATCAGCAGCACCACCATGCCGTCCCAAAATAAATCCATCCTCTGACATCCGATTGCGGCAAGTTTAGGGTCTATCATTTCTCGCTAGAAGCTGAATGTGGGGCAACTGATTTAGTAGTAGATGGCCATGAGGGCCAAGCAGAGATAGACTTCGCTCCCATTCCTGATGTTGATCACCGAGCTGTGAAGACGGGCCCATGTTCCTAGAGATAAGAAGATGGATTTATAGGTAACACCCACCTCCTCTACTGACATCCGGCATATTACCGTCAAGTACCAGCAGGATGAGGCTGACAGGAGGAGGCAAGCACCGGTGGATACATCCCCGAAGGTCGACATTGATATGTTACATATAAAGGCAGTCATGCCTAGTTAGGCCAGTGGACCCTCAGGTACACCTGGACCTTTCTCTTCTCAAATTCTGACTACATTTGTTGCACCCCTCCCCCTAGATCTTTTGCTGCTGCTTCTACCTCCCAACCCCCTATCACCCAGGCCATGCTTTACAAGATGGGCCATTTAGCCCAATTTGCTGATGTGCGTACTTCTCGAGTATAGGACGCTATGCCTGGATGATAGAGAGGTGATAGTTGATGCCTTTTCCCCACTTAGGGCTGAGATGAGGGACCACAAGTAGGGTTTGGATGCCCTAACTGTGAGAGTGGAAGAGTGTGAGAAAGGTCAGGGAGACACTGATACTGTGAAGGCCTTGAAGGCTGACATTACTGGGTTGAGAAATGATGTAGACCATATGAAGTCCACTGATTTTACTTCACAACTTGTTCTGAGGTGCCTCCGGCTATCACCAAAGATGAGGTTTAAGCTAATGATGTTGTTGCTGAGCCCGAGGCTGAGACATATGAGGAGCATCTAGGTGTGACTGATGCGGCTGTCTATGATGATTTAGCATACCTAGAGGGAGCCATGGGGGAAAGAGTTGTACAACCTTCTTTGAGGGATGTTTCCATGGTGAGCTCCAGTGAAGCCAAGGATGCTGAGATACTGGGCACTGATGCCCAGACAGAGGGAGTTGTGGATATGCAGACTTCCCCCATGCCTAGCCTGGTAGGATGATTCTCTTTGCCTCCTTTCTTTTCACTTTTAGATTGTTTCTATTTTTAGTTGCATTTGAGGACAACTATGTATTTTGTATATCGGGTGAGGTACTTCCATACCTACCATTTGTGGGTCGTTTTGTGAATGTTGGTTTTATTTTGATGGTGCTTATGTGAATATTGAGCTTATATATCTTGGTTGTTGGATTGTGGTTGTTGATAAATTGTGGCCCATTATCTTAATTTTAAAATGGTTTTGAACCAAGTTTAAAATTTTTGCCACCTCTTTAGTGTGTGATTGTAGTTGTTCTTGTTCAAATTTGAGGGTTGATTGTGGTCAATACCGATGACTTGAATAGTACTCTTAATTGAGTAAAATGAATGTGCGGCTACGATGAGGCAAACTAAGTTGTATAGGCAATATGTGAACTTTGAGCATCTCGTTGTGACTAGCCGATTATCGATTAAGTCTTTTGCGATGAACAATGCACGCTAGCAAGAAAATGTGGAATCTTGTTTGATAATTGTATCAATGTCGTGGTTGGTGAGGTTGTACCTTGAACATTATATTATGCTTGATGACACCTAGAATTTTCCGCGTTGGTCCGATTGATTAAGTGAAGCAAGCAATTGAAATGATCTTAGGCAAGAATTTTGAAGAGTGAACCAACTTGACAATGTACCTCTTTATGGCCAACCTTGTGAGATGTGTGAACCTTGTTTGGCACCTTTTGAGCCTATCATTTTCTTGGAAGAAACCTGAACAACTTTGACCTATTTGTCCCATCACCCATAACGTCCATGAATTATTGGTTTGTTTGAATAGCCAACTTAGGCCAAAAGGCAAAGTTGGGGTGTGGTGAAAAAGAAGGAAAGTCAAGAAGTGTCAAGATTCCCCCTTTTTGATGGATTGTTTTGAAAAAGATGGAACCCCCCATATAAAAGAGAAGAAAGAAAAGAAAAGACTGAAAAGGAGAAAAAGTAGTGAAATAAAGTGTGTGAAAATAGTGAAAGAAATGGGGTATCCGTTGATTCATCTTTAGTTGAATAATGGGATGGATTATTAACATGTTTGATTGAGAGAGAAGGAGAAAAAGTTAGTTTTAGGCCATACTTCATAAAGGTAGAAACCACTAAGCCTAAATGACCATACCTTTACACTCAACCCTGTTACTAGCCTTAAAAAGACCTTTGTGATCTGGAGTGAGCTTAAACGAATGTTGATTGGAAAATAAGGGCAAGCCTATAGGTGAAGTCATGCATGTGTTCATCTTTGTGAGTGTGAAAGTTTTATATGACTCCGGGACATTAAATTTTTGAGAAATCTTGTGTGAATATGGAGTCATCTTTGTTGTGAGGGCATTTGAATACCTTTGTTGAGCTTTAACTTGCATTTGAAACAAGCATTGTGAGCTTGAGTACACTTGATAATGGTGAGTCACAATTTGAATCTTTTTGAGTGCATAACTAAGCATTATATGTGTAGTTTGAACCTTGTGTGTGGATTTATGTTGAATCTTAAGCAGCATTGTTTGTAGACATCCTTGTTGAACTAATTGATTCAAAAAAAAAAGACGAGGAACCCTGCTTGAGTTTTTACTTGAGGACAAGCAAAAGCTTAAGTCGGGATGTTGATGAGTCCGAGATTTCGACTCATTTAGGGCTTTGTTTTGATAGTTTAAGTGTCCTCAAATGCCTAATTTATGCTCTAAACTGATGTTAAAGTGCTTACTTGCAGCATTTAAGGCTAAGAAGCAAGGAAAGGACTCTATTAGGCAAAAAGGAACAAAGAAGCGGAAGAAGTGAAGAAAAGCGATCCTGGTGATCGCCAAGACCACTCGGCGAACCACCGAGTGGCTCTTTAGCTCGCCTAAAGTTCTGGTGTGCCAGCCCTGGTGAAGAACCAGCTTGGCGACATGAATGGGTAGTCGGCGGATCGCCAAACGACTCCGCGATGGCAACCTTGATCGCCTGAAGTCACAGAACCCTGAAGACAAATGGCCAATGAAAATCGGCGATGGATTGGAGCAAAAGGCTGATCGTCGACCCAGTTTGCGAGGCCCAACTTACTCCGCCGAATGACCTTTCTGGCCAAAAACTGGGAAACTATAAATTCAAATTTAAAATGAAATTTCAGGGAGTTCTTCCCGTTCTAATTCCCAGAGTTCGAGTTTTTGAATTTTTCTCTCAATTTTTGAGCTTCCATTGTAGACTTTTAAGGCTTAACTTGAGGATTTGCAAATGGGTTTTTGAACTGATGCAATTTGGAGCATTGTAAAGACTTGGGAACTTTAACCCAGCTCATGGCTAATGTAGTAGGTAATTGTTTTTCTCTTTTTATTATGTTTAGCTAAAATCCCAATTCTTAGGGTGTTATTATGTGATTATTTGCTTAATTATCTTATGGGTATTGTTGTTTAATGATGAAATTGTTGTTTTAATGTGGGTTTAATCATTAGGTGTGTTTTAATCTATAGATTGTAGTTGCAAATGCAATTCTAGTTTTGTGTTCTTGGCTTGCTTGAGAGAGAGGTTTTGGAACCAAAGCTTTTGATTAATGATTGTAGGTATTTGGGCTGATATGTGTTCAGCCCGAGAGAGTGAATCCTAAACTCGATTCTACCTATCTAGCTCGAAAGAGTTGATACATTAAGGTTGTGGTCTTTTTATCTTGTTGAGCTTGTCGAGGTTCGAGAGAACTCGCCTGAACCGTAATAGTTGTTTGAGAGAAAACTATTGCACTTATAGCCTAGCCTACCCACAATGTTTCAGCAAATTATTGTTAAATCTCAATTACCCATATAGCATAATTAGCTTATAATCAATGACATCTGGAGAAGTCCTCTTAATCTTGTTGAAACCTCTATTTTTGCATTTGATTTAGTTGTTAATTAACAAACCAATCCCCCCTATCTGACATTTGTTGTCACCCCTTTCAATTAACTACATGTTTTCGATAATTTCTATTCCTACCTCCAATTAGATTACGTTCGTAACTTTGTGACTGAATTCGAACACGAACTGCTCCTTGTGGGTTCGACCCCAACTCTTCGTTGGGTTTTATAATAGATTACGATCGCCCACACCTAGTATTGGATTAGGTGTGGTTGAGCGTTTATCAAGTACAATTCAACACGCACAAAAGAAAGCTACCCAACAAAATACAAGAACCAATATCAACTAATGGCTTGAAGCACTCAACCATATTGTAATTTATAGCTAAAAATTGAAAATCAGCCTTACTAGGTAGCATAAGTCAAGAATTACAAGGAAATGGGGTTGGGTGAATAGTGAAAGCAAGAAAACACGCTCAACTCTAAACTTACACACTCACGACTCACAAACACTCAAGTGATGCAATGTAAGATAAAGGAGAGAAAAAAACTCAAAAATATAGGTTTAAATTATGAATTTGGAAAGACCCTTGGCCTTTTTATATCAGGCGCGTTCGGCGATCATGAGTAACGTCACTAAACATGTTCAAAAAATCGCCAATTGGAGTTCAAGCTCGATGAACATGCCTGAACATACACCAAACCTGAAGTCTTATTCGATGGATCCAATGGAGTTTTCATAGTGCACTTCGGCGAGTCACATTTTAGAGCTCCGATCTCCAAATTTGACAATGCACTTTTCCACATGTTCAAGCTCTAAAGGAGGACAAGAATGAGTCTGCACAACACCTTCGGCATATTGTCATTAGGGTCTTGGCATCACCTTGTAACACTCCAGAAAATGGTAGATTAAACTAGAGCCTAAATGTAAGGGTTAGAATCGTAAAATGACTCCGGTAATTTAGTAGACCATCTAAGGTTGTAATTAGGGCTACAAAAGTCAAGGCCAAAGGGAAAGTGCCAAGGCAAAGGGGCCAAGCCAAAGCCAAAGGCCAAGGCTGCCCCAATCTTGAAGCACACTGCCCCAACTTCATGGTCATCACCACGGCCATGGGTCTTGACCACGACTCATGGGAGGCCTAGTGGAGCTGCCTTGGCCATTGAGGAGTAGCAACCAAATGGCCTAGCTACTTCTTCAAGGTCCATTAGAGGGACCATGTCCAGTGGTCTTGACCACGGCTCGTGGAGCCCCTCATGAAGTTGCCTTGGGCATGTGAGCCTAAGGGAACAAGTAGCCTAGCTACTGCCTCAAGGTCCACGAGAGGGACCACGGCCAGTGGTCTTGACCACGGCTCGTAGAGCCCCTCGTAAAGATGCCTTGGGCATGTAAGATTAAGGCACCAAGTTCCTAGCTACTGCCTTAAGTCCACGAGTGGGACCACGGCTCGTGGTCATGACCACGGCTCATGGAGTCCCTCGTGGCACCTAGGCAGGGTCACTTAACTGAGGGTCAAATAAGTAATTTCCTTTTTAAGTCCTATCAAAGTGGGGTCGTTTTGTTTTTTTTTATACAACTATATAAGGAATTTTAAGTCAAAATACACCTAAACTAAGTCATTTTTCACAGATACCCAAATCAAACCAAAAGTTCATCTTCCTCACAATATTTCTCTCTCTAAAACTCAAAGAAGATGAAGAATATAATTGGAGCCAGGGTTTGAAGAAATCAAGGATTTTTCCTCAATTTCCTTGAAGATTCATCATCAAGGTCCTTGGATAATTTACATCCAAGGAGTCCCTCCAAATTCAATTTCAAAATAAGTAAATTCCCAAATGTTAGGGTTTATCTTCAATCTTGTGGGTTCTTTCTAAAAAAGTTTTTAATGGTCAATTTATGATGGATTATGATTGAATTGATGATTTATTGTTGATTTATGATAAAGTTCCCCAAGAACACATGAAATCCCTAATTTCCCAAATTTGGATCTTATGATGTGAATTGTTGATTCTAGAAGGATCTATATGAGATTATGCCTATTATAGTTGGGTTACTTGGATCATGCTATCATTCATGTCTATTTTTGTAATTGTGGATGTGCTGATGGCTTGTGGCCTTGAAAGGCAAGATATGTTAATTATTCATGATTACGAGGGCAATGTAAGGGCCATGAGAACACTTTGAGAGTAAAGTGAATATGACCATGATCTAGTCGTTGTTGTGTTGGGTTAATTTCCTCATGAGCACATTTATGTATGAGTATCATATGATGTTAAAGGTTTGTCACATATGGTGATTCTAAGGTTGGTAGACTAGCCTCACCTAATGAATCTATGAGCTTTAGCATGAGTTATGTTGGTTTGAGTGTCAAAACATTCTACCATAATTATCAATTTAAGTCAAGACTTAATATGAACTGAATGGAAATTATACTTAGCACCAAGTGGATAGTGTCATGAGATGGAAGTTCCTCCGTTAGTAGAGGGCGGGTTTCTAGAAGAAGTCTCATGAGATGGAAGCTCCTCCATTAGTAGAGGGCGAGTTTCTAGTAGCAATCTCCCTATCTCATAAACTATGTGCCCACATAGGTCTATGCTAGTGGATCCACCTAAGCTAAGAGTATGGTTCTACCTCAAGAAAGTAGGACAACCCTTTTCCTGTGTGGGGTAGACACCGGATTCCATGTTAGCTCACATGGTCTATGTCGGTTAAGGCTTAATCCCTAAGTTTGTTAATATGAACAAGAAGATGATTTATAGACCATAACTACTCAAGAAGCTTTACTTAGTATGAGTAGGGTATGGGACCTTACTCATGCATTGCACAAGTGGACTTTAAGGGTAGTTATGATTTGTTGCTACTATGAGATGATGATGATTATGCATTTCAACATGGTTTATGACTTATACTTTTCTAATGTATGCATGATAAGTTCAAACTTGGTAATATGCATGGTTTTCAACTAAAATGTCCTTTTTAGCATGTTTCAATGATTTCTTGCATGGCTATCATACTTAGTGCAATTTTGTACTAACCCATATTTCTTCGACCTTTTTCCACAAAGTGTAGGTTCTGGTGTTTTAGGTGATCTTCCTTTTGATACAAGCTTGAATCGACTATTCTCCTAGCTTGTGGTGAGTCCTCATGAATCCGAGGATGAGTGATATCTTGTTGTCCCTTTTCTTTCATTGTATGAGACTTTTGGATTTCTATTGTAAGGGTTGTGACCCTATTTTTGAGACTTCGATTGTATTAGATGGCTACATGAGACAATGTCTAGACTTCCATTTTGCTTTTATGAAAATTTCTTAAGACTTGATAAAATTGTGTTTTTACTCTTCATTGTTCTTTACTTATGTTATGATATGCTAAGTCTTTTACATGGTTCCTTTCGGGGTCCTATGTTCCATATTACGTATAGGGGGTACCTTTGGGTCGTGACAAACTTGGTAATCAGAGCTAAAGGTTTAGAATGATTTCTCATAAGCCACGTCTAGTAGAGTCTTGTTCATGAGTGTGAAGCACACCACATTTATGAATGAGATGCTATAAGATGTTAGGTTACTTCATTTCTTTCATTACTCTTATGTCGTGCCATAGAGTTTAACTCTACAAGGTCTTTCTTATAATCCTTCTCCTATGTCTTCATGAAATGAATACACGAAGGGCTAACGCAAGAAGGGTAGAAGAGGAGAATGTGAATCAAGGAGTTCCTCAGGATAATCAAGCTCCTCAAAATAACCAAGCCCCGACTAATCCTCCGGCTATGACGGATGTGGAGGTTAGGTCGGCCCTTGTTACATTGGCTCAAGCTATGAAGACCTAAGCCAATAGAGATATTAGGCCCCATGTGAACCCTAATTTGAATACCGTGGCTTCTAGATTGAGGGATTTTACGAGGATGAACCCTCACGTGTTTCTGGGTTCCAAAGTGAGAGAGGATCCTCAAGAATTTATGGAAGAAGTTTACAAGATAATTGATGCCATGGGGGTGACTTCGATAGAAAAAGCGAACTAGCAGCTTATTAATTGAAGGGTGTGTCCCAAATATGGTATACTCAATGGAAGAAGTATAGGCCAGTATGAGTGGGTCTCATAGATTGGGAGGTGTTCAAGAAGGCATTACTTGATAGGTTCTTTCCCCGAGAGATGAGGGAAGTTAAGGTGGAAGAATTTATCAACCTTCGTCAAGGAAGTATGAGTGTTCAAGAATATTCTCTAAAGTTTACCGAATTTTCCAAGTATGCTCCAGCTATGGTGGTGGATCTAAGGGATAAGATGAGTAGGCATGTGACGGGTGTATCCAAAGTTGTAAGAAAAGAATGTCGTACGGAAATGTTCCTACATGATATGGATATCTCGCGTCTTATGGTGTATGCCCAACAAATGGAAGATGAGAAACTCCAAGGCAACAATAGGGAGGTAAAAAGGGCTAGGACGGGTGATGGGAACTTCTCCAATGCTAAGTCTGACGGGCAAAGTAGACAAAGGTTCAAGCAAAAGTGCTCCAACCAAGCTCCTCTAGTGCTCCCCCAAGGGCCAGCAATGATAGGGTTTCCAACCCTAAACCTCAAGGAGGTAATAGTGGTGGTTCTTATGTTGCTAAGCCTAATTGTGCTAAATGTGGTAGAAAACATGAAGGCAAATGCTTAGTTGGCTCGGATGGGTGCTATGGTTGTGGAAAGAGTGGCCACAAGATGAGAGATTGTCCAACACTTGCGGCAAGAAAAGAGGGCAAGCAAGCTCCTCCAAGCGGTTCAAACTCCAATTCTCAAAAGTAAAACCACTTTTATGCTCGTCAATCCCGAAGTGACCAAGAGAGATCCCCGGATGTGGTGACCGGTATGTTACAAGTCTTTTATATTGATGTATATTCTTTGTTAGATCCCGATGCCACTTTGTCCTTTGTTACACCTCTTGTGGCTATGAAGTTTGAAATACTCCCCAAAGTGTTAGTAGAGCCTTTTTTGGTTTCTACTCTAAGAGCCTATAGGAGTTTTCCTATTTCTTTGTCTCATAAAGTCACTTTGGTGGATTTAGTGGAGTTAGACATGTTAGATTTTGATGTGATTTTGGGTATGGATTGGTTGCATGCATGTTATGCCTCTATAGATTGTAGGACTCGGGTGGTGAAATTTCAATTTCCAAATGAGTCTATTTTAGAGTGGAAGGGGGGAAATTCTATCCCTAGAGGTCAATGTGTTTCTTACCTCAAACCTAGGAAAATGATTTCCAAATGGTGTATTTACCATCTTGTTAGAGTGATGGATGTTGAGTTTGAACCCCTTCTCTAGAGTCGGTCCCGATAGTGAATGAGTTTCCGAAAGTTTTTCCCAAAGATTTGCCTGGTATTCCTCCCGAATGGGAAATAGACTTTGTCATTGATCTCTTACCGGATACGCAAAGATTTGCCTGGTATTCCTCCTTATAGAATGGGTCCAGTCGAGTTGAAACAGTTAAAAGAGAAACTAAGGGATTTGTTAGACAAGGGTTTTATCCAACCGAGTATCTCTCCATGGGGTGCTCCGATGTTGTTTGTCAAGAAGAAAGATGGATCTCTTAGAATGTGCATTTATTATCGTCAATTAAACAAAGTGACCATAAAGAATAAATATCCCCTTCCAAGAATTGATGACTTGTTTGATCAACTTCAAGGGGCTAGCTATTTCTCCGAAATTGATCTTCGTTCGGGTTCTCACCAACTAAGGGTGAGAGGGGTTGATATTCCCAAGACGGCCTTTACGACCCGGTATGGTCACTGTGAATTTGTAGTGATGTCATTTGGGTTGACCAATGCCCCGGCAGCATTTATGGACCTAATGAATAGAGTGTTCTGACAATATCTTGACATGTTTGTGATAGTATTTATTGATGATATCTTGATCTATTCAAGGAGTGAGAATGAGCATGTTGACCATTTGAGAATTGTATTGCAAGTTCTAAAGGACCAACGACTCTTCGCAAAATTTAGCAAGTGTGAGTTTTGGTTAAGGTCTGTAGCATTCTTTGGTCACATAGTGTCAAGCAAGGGTATAGAAGTGGATCCTAAAAAGACGGATGCGGTCAAGAGTTGGCCTAGACCTCTAACACCTTCCGATATTAGAAGCTTTTGGGTTTGGCCGATTACTATAGGAGATTTGTTGAGGGGTTTTCCTCTATTGCTACTCCGTTAACGGCTTTGACTCAAAAGAAAGCTAAGTTTGAGTGGTCGGAGGCGTGTGAGAAAAGCTTCCAAGAGTTGAAAGATAGACTTACTACCTCTCCGGTGTTGACCTTATCGGAAGGTACCGATGGTTTTGTTGTATATTATGACGCCTCTAGAGTGGGATTGGGATGTGTCCTCATGCAACATGGTAAGGGGATTGCCTATGCTTCAAGGCAACTTAAGGTACATGAGAAAAACTACCCGACCCATGATCTTGAATTAGCAGTGGTTGTGTTTGCTTTGAAAATATGAAGACATTATCTATATGGGGTGCATATTGATATGTTCACAGATCACAAGAGTCTTCAATATGTGTTTAGTCAAAAATACTTGAATCTCCGACAAAGAAGGTGGTTAGAACTATTGAAGGATTATGACACGAGTGTCCTTTACCACCCCGGCAAAGCTAACGTAGTTGCAGATGCCCTTAGTAGGTTGTCCATGGATAGTGTGGCCCATGTAGAAGATGAAAGGAAAGAGTTAGTTTGTGATGTGCATAGGTTGGCCCGGTTAGGTGTCCAACTAGTAGATTTCCCTAAGGGTGGTTTCATAGTTCATAATGGCTCTGAATCATCCTTTGTTGTAGATGTGAAGTCTAAACTTCTCTATAAGTTGAATTGAAAGAATCGGTACTCAAGAAGTCCATTGAGGCTTTCTCCCAAGGGGGAGATGGAGTACTTAGGTACCAAGGTCGATTATGTGTTCCTGATGTTGATGGTTTGAGGGAGAAAATTTTAGAAGAGGCTCAAGGTTCTAGATATTCTATCCATCCGGGAGCCACCAAGATGTACCGTGATCTACTGGAAGTCTATTGGTGGAATGGTATGAAAAAGGATATTGCGGAATTCGTAGCCAAATGTCCTAATTGTCAACAAGTCAAGGTTGAGCACCAAAGGCCAGGAGGCTCATTACAAGACATACCAATTCCCACATGGAAGTGGGAGGAGATCAATAAGGATTTTATTGTGGGTTTACCTCGTACTTGAAGGCAACATGATTCTATTTGGGTCATTGTTGATAGAATGACAAAATCAGCCCATTTTATTCCCGTTAAGGTATCTCACTTGGTGGAAGACTATGTCAAGTTGTATATAAGGGAGATAGTGAAGTTACATGGAGTTCTTTTATCTATCATTTTGGATCGGGGTACTCAATTTACATCTCACTTTTGGAAGTCCTTTCAAAAAGGGCTTGGCACTAAGGTAAAGCTTAGTACCACTTTCCACCCTCACACGGACGGTCAAGCAGAACGCACCATTCAAACTTTAGAGGACATGTTGAGGGTGTGTGTTATAGATTTCGAAGGTAATTGGGATGATCATTTTTCATTGATAGAGTTTGCCTACAATAACAGTCACCACTCAAGTATTGCTATGGCTTCTTTTGAACCCTTGTATGGTAGGATATTGAGGTCTCCAGTTGGTTGGTTTGAAGTAGGTGAGATTGCTCTTATTGGTCCCAAATCGATTTATGAAGCTATTGAGAAGGTTTGACTCATTAGAGAGAGGTTGAGAACGGCTAAAAGTAGACAAAAATCTTATGTTGATGTGACAAGAAGGGATCTAAAATTTGAAGTTAATGATTGGTTTTACCTAAAAATCTCACCCATGAAGGGTGTGATGAGGTTTGGCAAGAAAAGGAAACTTAGTCCCCGGTATGTAGGCCCATACCATATTTTGAAGCGTATTGGGAAAGTTGCCTATGAATTAGACTTGCCAAATGAGTTGGCCCCGGTTCATCCAGTATATCATGCTTCCATGCTTAAGAAGTGTATTGGAAATCCGGTGTCCATTATTCCTTTAGAAGGGTTAGGAGTTGATGAAAACCTTTCCTATGAAGAGGTCCCGGTAGAGATCCTTGACCGGCAAGTCAAGAGATTGCAAAACAAAGAAGTAGCTTTCATGAAGGTTTTATGGAGAAATCATTTAGTTGAGGGTGCCACTTGGGAGGCCGAGGCTGATATAAAGTCTCGATTTCCTCATCTCTTTCCTTCTACTCCTATTCAAGCTTGAGGTAATTAGTTTCTCTTGAGTTTTAGTGTTTTGGGAGTCATGTGTGTTATATGAGCTTTTCAATGATTTCCTCATTTTATGCATGTTCTTGATGAAATTCATGTTTAGTAAGAAAATGAGTTTGCATGATTTATGTTCCTCATGTTGTTGTGCATTTAGAATGAGTTGCCTATTTAACTTCATGAGATGTGTGATGAACATGATTTACTATGCTTTTGAGAGTATTGGCATATTAGCTACATGATGTTGTGTTGAGCATTATTTTAGATGGAGAAGGTAGTTCCTCCTATGAATATGAGAAATATTTAGTTTCATGCATATTGGGTTGTTAGATGTGGTTCATATTCCCTTGTATTGCATTGACTATGTTTTGAGATGGAGTGGTTGTTTGCTCCTTTAAATTGTGCATTATTTTGGATGTTGCATACATGATGGGCTGCTAGTCTTGAGTTTTTATTTCCGTAAGGTATCTAGACTGTAATTCGAGGACTAATGTTCCCAAGGGGGAGATAATGTAACACTCCAAAAAATGGTAGATTAAACTAGAGCCTAAACGTAAGCGTTAGAATCGTAAAATGACTCCCCGTAATTTAGTAGACCATCTAAGGTTGTAATGAGGGCTACAAGAGTCAAGGCTAAAGGGCAAGTGCCAAGGCAAAGGGACCAAGACAAAGCCAAAGTCCAAGGCTGCCCCAACCTTGGAGCACACTGCCCCAACTTCACGGTCATCACCACGGTCAATGGTCTTGACCACGGCTCGTGGGAGACCTAGTGGAGTTGCCTTGGCCATTGAGGAGTAGCAACCAAATGGCCTAGATACTGCCTCAAGGTCAACGAGAGGGACCACGGCCAGTGGTCTTGACTACTGCTCGTGGAGCCCCTCGTGAAGTTGCCTTGGGCATGTGAGCTTAAGGGTATAAGTAGCCTAGCTACTGCCTCAAGGTCCATGAGAGGGACCACGGCCAGTGGTTTGACCACGGCTCGTGGAGCCCCTCGTGAAGATACCTTTGGCGTGTAAGCATAAGGCACCAAGTGCCTAGCTACTGCCTCAAGTCCACAAGTGGGACCACGGCTCGTGGAGTCCCTCATGGCACCTGGGCAGGGTCACTTAAGTGAGGGTCAAATGAGTAATTTCCTTTTAAGTCCTATCAAAGTGGGGTCATTTTGTGTTATTTTTATACAACTATATAAGGCATTTTAAGTCAAAATACACCTAAACTAAGTCATTTTTCACAAATACCCAAATCAAACCAATAGTTCATCTTCCTCACATAATTTCTCTCTCCAAAATTCAAAGAAGAAGAAAAGTAGAATTGGAGCCAGGGTTTGAAGAAATCAAGGCTTTTTCCTCAATTTCCTTGAAGATTCATCATCAAGGTATGGTAGTCTTTCATCCTTGGATAATTTACATCCAAGGAGTCCCTCCAAATTCAATTTCAAAACTAGTAAATTCCCCAAAGTTAGGGTTTATCTTCAATATTATGGGTTCTTTATAAAAATGTTTTTGAAGGTTTATTTATTATATATTATGATTGAATTGACGATTTATTGTCGATTTATGATGAATTTCCCCAAGAACCCATGAAATCCCTAATTTCCCAAATTTGGATCTTATGATGTGAATTGTTGATTCTAGAAGTATTTATATGATATTATGCCTATTATAGTTGGGTTACTTGGATCATGCTATCATTCATGTCTATTTTTGTAATTGTGGATGTGTTGATGTCTTGTGGCCTTGAAATACAAGATATGTGAATTATGCATGATTATGTGCTATGTAAGGGCCATGAGAACACTTTGAGAGTAAAGTGAATATGATCATGATCTAGTCATTGTTGTGTTGGGTTGATTTCCTCATGAGCACATTTATGTATGAGTATGATATGATATAAAAGGTTTGTCACATTTGGTGATTTTAAGGTTGGTAGACTAGTCTCACCTAAAGAATCTATGAGCTTTAGCAATATTTATGTTAGTTTGGGTGTCAAGACATTCTACCATAATTATCAATTTAAGTCAAGAATTAATATGAACACAATGGAAATTATGCTTAGCACTGAGTGGATTGTGTCATGAGATGAAAGTTCCTCCGTTAGTAGAGGGTGGGTTTCTAGAAGAAGTCTCATGAGATGGAAGCTCCTCCATTAATAGAGGGTGAGTTTCTCATAGCAATCTCCCTATCCCATAAACTATGTGCCCACATAGGTCTATAGCTAGTGGATCCACCTAAACTAAGAGTATGGTTCTACCTTAGGCAAGTAGGAAAACCCCTTTTCGGTGTGGGGTAGACACCGGATTCCATGTTAGCTCACATGGTCTATGTCGGTTAAGGCTTAATCCCTAAGTTTGTTAATATGAACAAGAAGATGATTTATAGACCATAGCTACTCAAGAAGCTTTACTTAGTATGAGTAGGGGTATGGGACCTTACTCATGCATTGCACAAGTGGACTTTAAGGGTAGTTTTGATTTGTTGCTACTATGAGATGAGGATGATTATGCATTTCAACATGGTTTATGACTTATACTTTTCTAATGTATGCATGATGAGTTCAAACTTGGTAATATGCATGGTTTTCAACTAAAATGTCCTTTTTAGCATGTTTCAATGATTTCTTGCATGGCTATCATACTTAGTGTAATTTTGTACTAACCCATATTTCTTCGACCTTTTTCCACAAAGTGTAGGTTCTGGTGTTTTAGGTGATCTTCCTTTTGATACAAGCTTGGATCGACTATTCTCCTAGCTTGTGTTGAGTCCTCATGGATCCGAGGACGAGTGATATCTTGTTGTTCATTTTCTTTCATTGTATGAGACTTTCAAATTTCTATTGTAAGGGTTGTGACCTTATTTTTGAGACTTCGATTGTATTAGATGGCTAAATGAGATAATATCTAGACTTCCGCTTTGCTTTTATGAAAATTTCTTTAAGACTTGATAAAAATGTGTTTTTACTCTTCATTGTTCTTTACTTATGTTATGATATGCTAAGTGGCTTACATGGTGCCTTTCGGGGTCCTATGTGCCATGTTAGGTCTAGGGAGTACCCCTGGGTCGTGACACACCTAATGTTTCCGTTTTTAACCATTCAACTTCTTCTTGATGTGCACTCACAACACACCCAATGTTTCCGTTTTTAACCATTCAACTTCTTCTTGATGTGCACTCACAACACACATTATTGATGGGAATAAAAACAAAAGTAAATACTTGGATTGCCTCCCAAAAAGCACCTTATTTAACGCCGTGGTACTACATAGTTCTCAACTTCTCAACATTCATTCCTGGGGTTAGGGATGTTATCATTAGGCAATGTTCCTTTTTGCCTTGGATTCAGATAAGTGGAGATTTGGCATAATTGAGTCCCCAGTTTCTTGATCAACACCGAGTGAGAAGTCACCATTTGGGATAAAGTGGAGAAGTCATTTTTCAATTCCTTCAACACTTTGTCGGGCCCTTCAACCTTATTGAAAATCCTTGTAAGAATTTCCTTGGTTCAGTTTCCTTCTGGGACATTTGGTTCTTTTGGTCGTGGAAGATCATAGAGAGGCACATACCTATCTTTTTCAATCTCCATGTCTCTCCAATTTCCACCTCACCAATCTTTCCAACCTCCATCTTTATCCTTGTTCCAACCTTGGTTTCCACCTTGTCGTTGATAATTGGTGTGAGAATCCTCCATTTGGTTTCCCAAATATTGACCTTTTTTATTGTATGATGCCTCAAACTTGGCATCATCCGGGCACTGCCCAGTGTTGGTTCCAACTGCATTGACTGACTTGAGTCGACCTCCCATGACATGTTTAGACAACAAATCAAGTTGGGTCATCATTTTAGCCATATTTTCATCTCATTCATTGTCCTTCTCAATTTTCTATTTGCTCAAAATCAATTGTAGAGTAGACACTTGGTCTTCTCTAGTGTGCCATGCATGGTTAACATTGGTCATGTCATCTAGAAACAACATAACCACATCATATGGTTGTCTCATTAATCCAACTTTGACCAACTGATCAACCACACTTTTATTGATTGAATCAATGTTCCAATAGAAGTATTGCAGCAACAAATTGTCTGAAAAGCCATGTGTTTGACATTGGAACAATAGTTTCTTGAACCTGAGCCACGTCTCATGTAGAGGTTCACCTTCAATACACTTGAAGTTTTGGATCTAGGTTCAAAGTTCAATTATCTTTGAGGGTGGAAAGAATCTCTCCAAGAAGGAATCATTCAGCTCCTCCCACAAAGTTATAAAATCATTTGACAATTCTGTCAACCATCTTTTAGCGTCACCGGTTAAAAAGAACGGGAATAATCTATACCTTACAGACTCTTGAGAGATATTCTTGAACACAAATGTTCCACATACCTCTATGAAATTCCTAAGGTGCTCATAGGGATCCTCATGAGCTAGGCCCCAAAAATTTCCTTTCAGTTGTAGCAATTGTAGCATTGCTCAGGTTATGTGAAAAGAGACCTCCCGGCTATAGGTGGTATCCAGATGACTCCCGTGGTTTGAACAATATTCATATGCATAGCATTCAAATCATCCATGTTGTCATTTTTACCATAGTGACTATTGTTGACAATACAATGATCACTTATTGTATAAATCCTGCAAATAAGCCAACAATAACGCAAAATAAATATCCACTATAACTAAACAAAATTAAAATCTAATTTCTCATTTAGAATTCTCAACCACCCTTCCCTGAAAGCGGAACCATTTTTGATAACAGTAACACCCCAAATTTGAAAAAGGGTAAACTAATCATTTTCAAGAGTTGCAGGTGCCAACCGATGAAGGCCACCCACGACCCATGGATGAGACCATGGACCGTAGGTGTGGTCCGTGGTTGGCCACCCCAACTCATTGCCAGAGGTCCACAAACCACGGCCTGACCAACAAACCGCTAGTCAGACCACGGTTCGTGGTCAAGGGTCCGTAGGTTTGGACCCAAAAAATCACTTTTTGACCATGGACGACGGCCGTGCAGGACAGACCGTCGATCAGTCCACGGTCCGTCGACCAGGGTCCGTGGGTCGTGGTTGGCAATTAAGTCTTAGGGGAAGTTGGGTCTCTTTCTAATTATTTTATCCCCATACTACTTCATTTTATCCTTCAATAAGACCCCTATATAAGTAATTCCAAACCCCAAATTAGTTCATTCACTTCATTTTTTTCAAATTCACCAAAAATAAAATCTCTCAAATATTTCTCTCTCTAGAAAGCTTGAAGAAGAAGGATTCAACATAGGTTTCAAGTCAAGTCTCTATTCCTCCATTGAAGATAAACAAATGGATTCAATGTATGATAGTTTTCATTCATAGAGTTCCCAAATTTCTCTATTTTCAAAGATAGAAATCCCCTATTGAGTTAGCGTTTTCTTCAATTGTCATGGGTTTTCTTAATTATTAATTTAAATGATTGAATTATGATCTCTTATGCATAAATTGATGAAATACTATGATTTTATGATGATTTCCCTATGAACCCATGTAATCCCCATGTTTTCCAAATTATGATCATATGATGTGGGCTTATGATTATGAAGGAAGGTTTTATGAAATCAAGCATGTATTAATAGAATTACATGAATTTATGATGAAATCCATAGCTAACCCATTTTTTATAATTGTTGATGATTGAAAGTGGGTTGTGAACCTTCAAAAGGTAAATTATGAAATTATGCATGTTCTTACGAAATCTATGCAAATGTTTTAAGGATTCTTTGAGAGTAAAATATCAATGATGATGATGTTGATGTGTTATTGAAAGGATTTTTTCATACACACATGAAAGCATGATTGTGAAAGGTTTTCTCACATAATAAGGATTCCAAGTTTGAAAGGTCTTCCCACCTTTGAATCAAGGATTAAGAGCTATCCTAATGACTTAGCTTGGATTGGTTATTGAATGATATTTTTCCATGGATAATGACTTAGCTTGGATTGGCAAGATGATGTGCCCTTCCATGGATAATAAATACAAGTTAGAAATGACTATTCCATTGGATTTATGCTTAGCACCGAGAGGATATTGAGAAGGAAGCTCTGTCGTTAGTATAGGTCGGGTTTATAGAAGCAATCTCCTTATCCCTTACCTATGTGCCCCCATAGGATGATAGTCTAGATATACATTAGCTAGTGGATCCACCTAAGCTAGAAGTTCATGGTCCTTACCTTGGCAAGTAGGACACCCCTTTTTGGTGTGGGAGACACCGGGGGATCATGTTATAGCTCACATGGTCTCTGTGGCGGTTAAGACTATTTCTCACAATAATAATAAACTAAGGTTACTTCAAGAAGTATCGCATATGTGTTCAAAGGCTTTGAAATGATGTTAGATTGCATTGACCATGTTTTATGACTTATGTAACGACCCTAAAAATGAATAAGTGAAACTAGAGCCTAACGTGTGTGTGTTTGAGGTTTGAATGAGGTTTCATGTTGTTGTATGTTGTCCCGAGCTATGGTTGGGGGTTATATGGGTTAAACGTCAAGGTACGACCCCCCAAGGACCAACCAAGGGTCCTTGAGGAGGACCCTAAAGCCTAACCCCAAGGCTTCCCCTTAAAGCAAAAAGGTGCCAAAACTTGTGAACCACGGATGCAATCCACGGCCAGTAGATTAATCTACCACTCGTGGTCTTCCTCCGTAGTTCAAGCCATCTTTTTGCCAAGCCCCAGCCCTAGACAATGGACCAACAGCACAGTCTGTGAATGGACCAACAGCCCGTGAGTCTGGGGTGTCGTTTGCACCTGTGTGTGATGTCAAGACACGGCTAAGCCAGGGGTTGTTTGGTAAATTCCTCCCTTGGTTAGTTAAGTGTTTGGACGGTTATTTTGGGTTTATTAACATATTTTAAGAGTATTAAAAGTGTTAAACTCTATTTTACATTCTATTATTTCAAAACCCCAAGTCAAAATCCTTCCTTCCTAAAAGTCTTCTCTCTAGAACCTCTATTGGAGATCAAGGTCAAGATCAAGCTAGGGTTGGGGATTTCAAGGTGTTGCTTCTTCAATTTTCATGGGGAATCAATAGCAAGGTATGGTAGTCTTGATCCTTGTCTAAATTTTCATTCAAGGAGCCAATTCAAAGGTGTTTTCAAAGCATGAAAAATCTAGGGTTTTACTCAATCTCATGGGTTCTTTCATCAAACATTTTCAAATGGTTTCTAATGAAAAATTATGTTTGTGTTGATGTTTAATTGATGATTTATGATGAAGTGGGTTTGATGATCATGAATGAATGTTGATGGATTATGCCTAAATTGATTTAGATTGTTGAATTGTATCACTATTCATGCCTAATTGTATTAATGAAAGGTTTGTTGGTGAAAGTGAATTCATAGCCTTGAAAGGGCAAGTTTGACCTATTTACATGTTGAAGTAAAATTGTGCTTGAGCTATTGATCCACTTGAAAGGTGGAGGTGTTTAATTACTTTGTGGATTGTGATCATGGCCTTGAAGGCATAGTTTGAGGAATTGAAGTATTATCATGATATTGTATATGTGAAGGTGATGTGAAGGATTTGCATGTGATTTCAATGATAGAATGATGATCTTGTATAGAAGGTAATTGTGTTGTTGATAGTATATTCTCAATTTACACTCATGAATGATGATGATTGAATGTGAAAGGTTTCTATAATGTAATGTTGTATCTTGAATTGGTAGGCTTAGTTGCCATCTTCTTGATAGATGGAAGCTATATTGAATGTGATCTCTTGAATCGGTAGGGTAGAGCATCCTCTTCTAGAATAACAAATGTATCTTGACTTGGGTGTCTAAATGAACATAACTTGGTAGACCTAATGTTGGTAGCCTTTCTATAAATGAATGAATGATGAGATATTTTAGGCCATATCTTGAAACGGTAGACCTAGTGGTGGTGACCCTTATGATGATTCTAGAACCCTATGTGAATGTAAAACCTTGAAACGGTAGACCTAATGGTGGTGGACCTTTCTTGTGTGAAATAATGAACCTTGTATCGGTAGACCAAAATGTGGTGGCCCTTCTTGGAAAGTCAATGAGCTATCCTTAATGTACCTTGAATCGGTAGACCTAATGGTGGTGGCCCTTTATTTTGTAATGTACCTTGGGTCGGTAGGCCTAATGTTGGTGGCCCTCTCAAATACAACAATCTAATGTGAATGAACTTCTCTATGGGAATGGAGGCTAAGCACCGAGTGGATATGGCTAAGATAGTGGCTCTTCCAATGTTAGGCTAGAGTCAAATGAACATCTTTCTTATCCCATAACTATGTGCCTACATAGGATACTTACTAGTTTTACCCTTGGCAAGTAGAAAACCCTTCTTCGGTGTGGAGTCATACGACACCGGATTCCATGATTTAGCTCTCATGGTCTATGTCGGTTAATGCCTATTCCCATCATGTGAGATGTGCATTATGGTTTCTTGATGAGTTCTATGAAATGTGGGTGGTAGTATGGGATTCCATCCATGCATTGCACGAGTAGGCTTTGATAAGGTCATAGTGAGTTCTCTAAGTCTTAATGACTATTATTTGAATGTCCTCCTAGAAAGAAGTTAAGGAGAATGTTGATCTAATGTCTAATGAATGAGAGTCCTCTAAATGATATTATTGAGTAATGTTGACTCTTATATGCTTAAATGTAATGATGCATGCTATACTTGGATTGTATTATGAGTTACTTCCTTGTCATGACTTTTGAGTGTGAATGTGCCTTGTCTATGGTGACTTCAAATGAGTACTTAGTGTGAGTAGTAGTATGGGATGCTACTCATACATTGCACAAGTATGACTTAGAGTTGTTTTATATGTTGGTCTTAATGTGATATTGTAACTTATGTAATGTTGATGTCTCTTATGTACTTTATTGTGTAAAGGTGGAAAGGATGAATGGTAATTTCACTTTTGGTGACCTTAAGGTGGTACCTTAGTGTGGGTGGTGGTATGGGATGTTATCCATACATTGCACAAGGTATATCTTGAGGGTTACTTGAGGTGGAGGCTCAAGGTGAAGGCAAAGGGTTATATGTGACTTTGTTCAAATGTGAAAAATGTGACTTGTGTGTTAGTTGTGACTTATATTATGCCTCTTTTATCAATGTTCATGAAGTTTTACCAAAATGGCATATATCATGACTTTCAAACAAAGATGTTTGTTTTAAGAATGTTTTTTCATGGCTTCCATACTTAGTGCATCTAATGTGCTAACCCATATTTCTTCTCCCTTTTTACCATAGTGTAGGGTTTGGAGATATTGGCGTTCTATGCTTGAAGGATAAGTTTCTAAGGTGCTTGAAGATGAAAACTTGGTGAGTCCTCATAGTTTCGAGGACAAAACCCATTATGTTCCTTTTATGACTTCTAGTTTATGTTAAAGATTTTGTATGGGCTAAGTCCCAATGTTGTATTCAAAGTATTAGATGGTTTGAGACATAGTATATAAAGTCTAGAAAGTCTTTCGCTTGCTTTTTAATGAGATGTCTTCGATTGTAAAAAAAGTTTTAATTTAGCTCCATTTTTCCTATGTTCTTATGTTCAAGAATGCTATGAGGCTTGTAATAGATCCCTTAGGGGTCAAGTACGTCGTGTTACGACTATGGGGTGCTCTCGGGTCGTGACAACTTATGTCTTCCAACCCTTTTGATGTAATTCCCAAAAGGGAATTACAATAAAGTGTGGAAACCGAAAGACAAGAAATTAAAGATAACTAGATAGACACACAAAGAGGAAATCAAAGGCAACCGAAGGGTATATTAAACTCAAAGACCTCAATCGATAAATCCTAAAATAGCACCTAACTCTTATGAAGACCTCAAGGGAATCGAGTTCACCTTGCAACCCCCGTTTCTAAGAAATAATCAAAACAAGCTTTACCAAGCTCAACACTTAAAACATGAGTTTTTAGATTTCAACAATCAAGATAGTCTAATCTAAAATGATCCTAAAATGCCTATTGTTAGTTTTAGGACTTCATTACATAAAAGGGCCCAAAAGTGACCCGAAGTGGCCAATGGGTGAGCCAAGTCAGGCTCGCCTAGTGACTCAGTGATCTGCCCAAAGGTTTTGCTGATGGATCCTACTCCTGGCACACACTGTAACATTAGGCGGTCTAGGGTCATCTCCCAAGTCATTGGGCAATGCGCTAACTGACCTCTTGCACGCCAAAGGGCAGTGTTGTCAATTGTCCTCCCTTCGTTCGCCCAAGCGATCTTACACACATGTGAACCTCTCCTTGCCCCCAATATAAGCTCGAGAACCCCTAGCTTCATGAGTAATCCTTCAATGAGTTAACGCTCCCAAGATTGGAGGTGAGTGAATGCACTTGAGGCAATTTGTATTGCATCAGTATCCCCTTCTTGAAAAGGATTCGTCCTTGAACCCAAACCTTGAAAAACTATAGGGAGAGAAAATAACAACAAGGTCCTCATGCAATGAGGGTTAGCATTAGCAATAACTATCCTAGAACCATGCAAAGGATGCACAAACTTAACATATAACCAAACATCAAAATGATCAACAAAGGGTTTGTAACCCATCAAAGAAAGAGACACTTGGCTACTTAAGAAACTTTTACAAAGGGGTAGAGCGAAATAACCAATACACTTGAGTAACCACACATGTAAACCCTCATTGGTTCCACATTCCAACAAGCACAATTCCCCCTTTAAGTCAAGTAGCACATGAACACCCTCATACCTAAGTGTGAAGGCATAAGTAATGTTGAGCCAAATTAAGACTCCATCCAATGCACTAGATAACTTCAAGAAAGTAATTATTCCCGATTCATGAGCAGGTTTTAGGACACAAGTACTCCCCACCCAAATTGGCAAACATACCCCATTCAAGTACATAGGATCAAGTAATAACACCAAGTAAGAATCATAGGAGTGAAAGACGGTGTTACTACCACACTCAGCACACTTAAAACCAACGTCGGGGTCAAATGGAAAAGGATTGCATAGCATCGAGTCAAGGAGACTCTCATTTGCCCTATTGATACCACCACTAACATAAAATATGCTACCCACACACGCATGAGTATCATCATATGAAAGTAGATAAAATTGAGTCCTCGAATCCAAACCTTGTAAAACCATATAGATCATAAGCAAGGAGCATATCCTCATAGCATGATGGGTGGTACAAAGGCTAGCATTAAAAACATTCACCCAAAGCGACTCAAACTCAAGGAACAACCAAGAATCCTCTATTGTCATGGCTATTAAGCCCAAGGATGGAGAACAAGGACAATGGTTATTCTTTTAGAATACATGATAATACTTCCCAAAAGATGATACCTCCACAAGTTCAAATACTCTCAAAGATTCACCGGGATCAAAATAATAAAAGGTCCAAATAACTGTATCATACTAACAAGTATAGACCTCAATGATATCCCAATCCACATGCAATGCACTTTTAATCCAACTAGGGGACTCATCATATGCAAAGAGATAGTAAAGGAAGGTACAAACTTCACCTTATTTTGGCAAATATCTCCTACCCCCATAAGATGCATCATCAACAAGATCATGCTAAAAATAAGAGTAAAAAAAAGGATGTAGGAAACTATCCTTCCCCATACAGAATGTAGGCTTCTCAAGTGGATTGTAAACCCTCAAGAAGAACTATCCATCATAGGGAAAGGTATCAACAATTTCTCCCACATTATGCCTGCCATTTCGACCAAGCATCCCCACACAAATACCACAATTCAGCTCACTACTAGGGTCAATTGGGAAGGCAATCCATGACCTTGGATCAAGTGTACCTCCTTTTATTAGATTGGCACTCTTACCTTCCAACAACATACTCCACTCAATAGCATGAGCATCATGATATGCGAACAAGTAATAGAGAAAGGTGTTGCCTAAATGCACTTCAATAAAGGGGTTCCCAACTTTAGCTTCCACTCTAGATACTAGAGAAACACAAGTCATATGAGGTCTTTGAACACACAAGGAAGAAGTAACAGTTAAAACATAGGCATCTATTTTCATCATAACACTACCCTTCCCAATAAATGTACTATCATCTTCACAAAAGAGATTTCCACCTTTGTAAAGTGTGTCATCACACCAAAGTGGCTTCACAAACAGCTTAACAACATTTTCATCGAACAAAAATACTGTATTTGAAGCATCATCACAATTATGGCATCGAGATAAATGAGCCATCTTGGAAAACCCACAATAACTATTGATCTCATCAATCATATCATATAATCTAGGGATATGATGACAATACCTTACGATGATTTTGTTAATGGCCCGACAATCAATACGCATGCACCATGCTCCATCTTTCTTTGACGTCAAAAGAACCGGTACAGTTCACGGACTTGTACTTTCCCTCACATAGCCCTTGTTAAGGAGTTTCTCATCTTGCCTTTGTAGCTCTTTAATATCTTCCGGATTACTTCGATAAGCCGATTTGATTGGCCATCGTGAGCCCGGCACGAAGTCAATCTGGTGCTCAGTACCCAGGGAGGGGGCACTCCACTTGGCAGTTCCATTGAAAGGGCATCATTAGCATTTTGTAAAACAAAGGAAATAGAATGGGGAAGAGAATAATCAGATGGGTTAGCTTACAACACATGATCCTTATGTGTGGTAAGGATCAATGAACTTTCGACTTCCACGTCCTCCCTTATCTCATTATGCTCAGCCAACAACACTTGGGCTTTTCCTTTCAACTTCCTCCCTTCTTCTTCTTCTTGGCCTTCAACCTCCGCATGTCCCTCCTCCTTCTTCCTTTTATGCCTCAATCCATCCATCTTTTGGTACATCTCAATGACTTGAGATGGTAACTTGAGATGGTGACATAGGCTGAAGGACATACTTCCATTTTATCGAACGAACATGTTGCCAAGGTCTCCCGAGTAGTACATGACAAGCTTTCATTGGGATCACATCACATAGGACCCCCTCTTAGTATTTCCCAATTTAAAACTTGATCAAGACCTGTCTATGCACTCTCAATTCCTCACTCTCACTCAACCGTTGAAGTTTGTAAGTCTTAGCAAGCTTAGTGGTAGGAAGCTTCAAGAAATCCACTAAAACGGTGCTAGCAGTGTTTGCACAAATTCCACTATCAATGATCAAAGAAAATACATTACCTTGGATGAGGCACTTGGAATGGAAAATATCATATCTTTGACTTTGGTTACTCATGGCCTTTCTAGGTATAGTTCACCTTACCACATACGTTGGTAGGGTGAGCTCTCTTTCTTTGGGACAAGCCTCATCCTTTGTGGACTTCCTCATCAAACAATCGTGCACGCCTACATCTCTATCCTTAATTGGGTTCAAAGATTAGTGGAGGGCTCCAGGTGTGATAGTAGGAGAAATAGTGTGCTCGTGCCCATTTGTGGAAGCATGAAAAGTAGTTTGTGGTGTGGAGTTGGTAGATTTAACTTGACCTTCCACGTTGATTATGCTCTCCTCTGTTCTTGACATACTACCCTCCATGGTGGTCAAGTGTCCTCCTATCTTGGTTATCACCTCCATTAGAGATTCCAAGGTAGCATTCCCCTTAGGTGGTCGGGTCTCACTTCTGGTTGCCATGGTACCTAACAATTAAGACAACTCAACAAAATAGAAAACAATGTTAGCATTAGTAAAATGAACTCACAATCACTCATGTTTACACACCTTTGACTGCCTCTCAAATTGGCGCGGCTAATGTTAAAGATTCTTTATACTCGATTGATCACAACGTGTCAATTTATACTCTTGGCCGGAATGGATTCTTATTTTAAAGAAGAACGGATGACTCGATTAAAGCAAAAAGGAACTAAAATCAAGTAAGAAGTAAAATGAATAAAAGCATGAAAAGAAAAGGCACTAAGAAAGAAGTGAATTCAAGAACCAGTAGTCAACAAGTAGAGCAATTGCAAGTTGAAAATCAATTTTAAGAATCTTGAGAACATTTGAGAATCGAAAGAAAAGAAACTAGGAATTAGAACCTGAGATTAGGAGCGCAAAACTAGTTTCCAATCGCCAAATGACCTGTTTTCTTCGCCAAAAGTGAAGTTCAACTCGCCAACTTGAAGATAGGATAGCCAAACTTTGAATATGCCAAGGTAACTCGGCGAAGTGGGAGACAAATCGGTGGTGCGCCGACTGGACTTGGCGAGCCAAGATAGCTAGCCGAAATTTTTAGTGTGTGAGGGTCAACTCGGCGACCAACCTCCCCAATGGGTGAGGCGCCCAGTGGACTTTGCGATCAAAGTCGGGGCTCGCCCAATTTCTAGTGTCTTCTCCTGGAGACTTCCGAATGTATGAGTTTGTGGTCCCCCCCCCCCTCTCGCGCTTGTCCTTTAGTATTTACCCCTTTTGGTAAATTCCCTTTTGTACAAAAACTTATCCACTTTCTCTTTCTTCTCTTTTGGAATCAAACTCTTTCTTTTTGAATATTCCTTCTCTTGAAGATTTGAATGTTCTTCGAGAACTCAAGAACAAGATGAAGACCCAAAAATTAACCCTTAATATTTTTAGCTCGAAATTTCACGAAAATTTAGATACAGGCTCTCCTTGATATAGGGAACAAACCCCAATACTTTTTAGCCTTCAATTCCTTGCCAAAATCTACATATTTCAAAACCCACTTGTATCTTCTTCAAGTTTCTTCAACCTCCAATGGTGGATTCTTCAATAGTGAACCAAAACCCTTCTAATCTCAGACCTAGACTCAAATAAGGTTAGGAAACACTAATCCAACCTTAGAAACTTCAACAAGACTCAAATCAACAAAACCCATTTCAGAAATTCTTCAAAAACGTTTTGAACACTTTTTTTTGTAACAAACCCAAGACTAGATTCGTAGGAATGAAACTAAGCCTTGCTCTGATACCAAATGATGTAATTCTCAAAAGGGAATTACAATATAGTGCGGAAATTGAAAGATAAGAAATTAAAGATAACTAGATAGACACACAAAGAGGAAATCAAAAGCAACCTAAGGGTATATTAAACCCAAAGATCTCAATCGATAAATCCTACAATAGCACCTAACTCTTACGAAGACCTCAAGGAAAATGAGTTCACCTTGCAACCCCCGTTTCTAAGCAATAATCAAAACAAGCTTTACCAAGCTCAACACTCAAACATGAGTTTTCAATTTTCAACATTCAAGATAGTCTAATCTAAAATACCTATTTATAGTTTTAGGACTTTATCGCATAAATGGGCCCAAAAGTGACCCGAAGTGGCCAGTGGGCAAGCCAAGTCGGGCGAGCCTAGTGACTCGGCGATCCACCCAAAGGGTTTGGCGATGGACCTTGTTCCTGGCACACACTGTAGCATTAGGCGGTCTAGGGGTCATCGCCCAAGTCATTGGGAGACGCGCCAACTGACCTCCTGTTCTCTAAAGGGCAGTGTTGTCAATTGTCCTCCCTTCGTTCTCCCAAGCGATCTTCCACGCATGTGAACCTCTCCTTGCCCCCAATATAATCTCGAGAACCCTTAGCTTTATGAGTAATCCTTCAATGCGTTGACGCTCCCAAGCTTGGTGGTGAGTGAATGCACTTGAGGCAATCTCTATTGCATCACCTTTTATATCATGTTTTAGCTTGGTCAATTGCATGTCATGAAATATCCTCTTTCAGCATGATTTAAATTTTTTTGCATAACTGTAATACTTGGTACATTGTTTTGTACTAACGGATACCTTTGCCTACATTTCCCCAAATGTAGGGTCCGACAGTCAGGTTTCTCATTTTCATGGCTAGTTGTTGGTTACGAGGTTCCCGAGCTTTGGTGAGTCCTCATGTTTCAAGGATGGATTTTCATTGTTCTTAGTTTCTTTCTTATTTTCAGTTTTTGGACATGATGTATAGACTAGGCCCAATTTTATTCTATTGTACTAGATGGCTAATGAGACAAGTGTTTTAGATTTTCTCTTTAATTTTACAAAACTATTGGACTTGAAATGTTGTTTTACTTCTTTTGTTCTATTTCTTATGTTATGAATGATAAGTGGCTTGCATGGGGTCCCTCGGGGTCCTATTCGCCATGTTACATCTAGGGGGTGCCCCTGGGTCGTGAAAATAACGTTCAAATGTCCTCCTTAAAACTATTTAAAAGGAACAACGGTCGTAGTCAATAAAAACCCAACAAAGAGTCGGGGTCGAATCCCACTGAGAATGGTATATCATAGAGAATTCTTATCAAGAAATTTGTATTGTAAAATTGCTCATTTTTAATAGTAAGAACAAGTGGGTGGATGATTTCACCAATTTAATAAAAAACTTTGGTTACAATTATCACAATTAAACTAGATTTTCAGAGAATTTAAGAGTACGTTACAAGCAATCTAGGGCTACGGGGATTTCAAACCGATGTCACATCAGGGTAATTATGGTGCTCCATAATGATGAACATTCATGAATAGTCTAGGTCATATTCAATGACACTAACCATATTTTGATCGCAAAGCATCTATGCATAGAATCTCCAGTTGGTCTCATCTAAATGCCAAACTAAATAACCCAATACCTTACTCTATTTTCTCTTTCAATGTAGAAATAGGGCAAATAGATTTGACCCATAACCTCTATTTTTAAGTAAGTTATAGTCATCAAACCTAAAATATATTATTGGACTAATTACCAACTCCAATCAATCTCTTTCGAGCATGGATCGGAGGTAGGAATTAAGTTGGCAACCTTAACCTATAAATTAAACATCATTCTAGTTAGCCCAAATTCATGTATGAACAATAGCAAAATGGAGCATAACACAATACCCACAAAATTAAATAAATACTCAACCTGATAATTGCACCCATAGATCTTGTGGTTTAGATCAATGACACTAACCATATTTTGATCTCAAAGCATCTATACAAAAAAACTATATTTTTCTTCAATGGTTTTTATGACTTCCTCAAAATTTATGTCTTAAACTTTTCTTATGAGTTTTCAAATTTACATTCACCTTTTTTCCATGATTAATGATTTTTTGGCTTAATAAGCCTTACTACGTTTTACTTGGTCATGCATTATCATGTTTTGAACTTTCCATTTTATAACATATACGTTTATGCATGTTTCCCATATTTTGTATATTCAAAGTATTGTGCATATTATTCCTATTTTGTTTTACAATGTAGGATCTGACACTCCTCCAACTAGTCGTGGCTAGTTAGATTGCTCAACTTAGAACTTGGATTGGTAAGTCCTCCCGGTTCGCAAGCAAGGTCATTATCATTCTATTGCTTTTGATGTCTTTTAGTTTTCAGACTTTGTACGTGGTTTTGGGGTTTTTGGTAACCACATCTATGGTAGTAGAAGGCTTTGTCATGCATAGTTGATTTATGCATTATGTTAGTCATGTACTCTCTTGATAATTCAAAATGTCATCAAATGAGCTTTGAAATGTATATCTCATTCTTATGTTGTATACTCTTTATTTAATATTCATTATGTCATGCTTATGTCAAGTGGCTTGTTTAGGACCATTCAGGGTCGAAAGGGGATGAGGATCCACAAAAGGTCATAGAGGGAATCCAAAAGATTGTGCACATCATTGGATTGACTCTACTGGAGAAGGTAGATTTGTCCGCGTACAAATTCAACGGTGTTGGTAAAGTTTGGTGTTACCGGTAGAAAGAGGAAAGAACATTGGATACGGGTCCCCTGGATTGGGAAAGTTTCAAAAGGGTGTTTCTTGATAGTTTCTTCACCTTGAGATGACTAAGGCTAAATGAAATAGGTTATCAACCTAAGTCAAAGCAACATAAGTGTGATGGATAAGTCTTTGAAATGCACTCAATTATTTATGTATTTTCCTATGATGGTTGCTGACTCTAGAGCAAGGATGAGTAAGTTTGTGTCAGGTGTGTTAGAGATAGTGGTCAAAGAATGCCGAACTGCCATGCTAACCAAGGAGATTGGTATCGAACATTTGATGACACACACTCAACATATAGAGGAGGAAAATCTAAAAGAGAAATCTAATGAGTCCATTCCTGCTTCCCAAAAGTGTGGCAAGAGTTATTTGGGAAAAAGCTTAGGTGTTACTCTACCCAAAACATACTTTGAATTCCATCCAAGAACTCGGTCCATACCCTCCATTGTTATCAGATCCAAGTTGGCCAGGAAAGGTATGAGTAGGATCGGTTAAGTCCCTATGATGTCCTAGGGTGGAGAGGTCAAAATTGGGTTGCTCTCAATATCATAAGTTCAAAGTTTGGCAATTGATCTTCATCTTCCAATCACGTTCTTAATTTTATTCCTTTAAAATGGCTAACTGGTAAATCAGAGTTTAGACATTAGCAAGCCTGTACTTTTCTGTGGGATTAGCTTAGTCTAATACCCTGAAAATTAGTAGGTTAAACTAGAGCTAAATGTAAAGGTTAGAGTCAAGGAAGGAGGGCAAGGGCCAAGGGAGTGGGCTAGGGAAGCCTACCTTGGTGTAGGCACTGGACCACCTACCACGCCCACCACCACGGCTCGTAGTCAAGACCATGGCCCTTGGTGTGGCCCGTGGTGGGCTAGGCAGTAGCCTACCCAAATCTGCCAAAATTCAACCCCTCTTCATGAGCCACTTCACGGCTCGTGGTGATGACCACGGCTCGTGGAGGGGAGTTAGTGTGTGAGGGTTGAGGGAAGGTGGCTTAGCCACTGCCTCAAGGCCAACGAGAATGACCACGGCTCGTGTAGGCACCATGGCTCGTGGAGCCCTCCGTGAAGATGCCTTGGAACTATGAGGTTAAAGGCATAGTTGCCTAGACACTGACTCAAGGTCCACAAAGGGGACCACGGCTCGTGGGACCTCACGTGGTCCCTGGGCAGGTCACTTAAAAGTTGAGGGTCAATTGGGTAATTACGATTTTAATCCAACTTAAGTGAAGTCGTTTTGCTTAGTTTGGTACACCTATATAAGTCATTTTAAGTCAAAACTCACCCATTCAAGTCATATTTTCCCAAAACCCCAAAAGCTCTCCTCTAAAATATTTCTCTCTCTAGAATCTAGAAGAAGAAGAAGAGGGAAGGAAGCTCATCTAGGATCGAGGTCAAGGCTCAATTCTTCCATTGAAGCTTAGCATTGGGCTTTTTTGTTAAGGTATGATAGCTTTCATCCATGGAGTCCTCTCAAAATCTCCAATTTCAAAAGATAGAAATCCCCAATTGTTAGGGTTTGATTCCAAAGTCATGGGTTCCTTTCAAACTTGATTCTAATGGTTGAATTATGTTATTATAAGCATGAATTGATGATTTCCTATGAGTTTTATGATGTATCCCCAAGAACCCATGAAATTCCTATATTTCTCAAAGTTGATGATATGATGTGGGTCTTTGTTGATGAAAGAGGAATGTTATGAATTAATGCATGAGGTGAAAGAATCACATGAATTATAATGATATCTATGTCTAATGCTTGAATTCTAGATGTGTTGATTGAAAGTAAGTTTTGAACCTCAAGGAGGTAAAGTATGATATTATGCATGTTTTATGAAGTTTATGTAAATGCTTTAAGAACACTTTGAGGTAAAGTATGAGATTATGCCTAATTGAAAGGTTATTCTCATGAATTCATAATGAACATAATATGAAAGGTTTACTCACATAATGAAGATTCTAAGGTTGAAAGGCTTTCTCACCTAATTAAATCAAAGGCTAAAGAGCCATCATAAATAGATCATGGATAGTGATAGTTGCTCACGCATCGTCTAAAAGAGTTAAGTTAATGATGTACCTTGAATCGGTAGGCCAAGGGCACCCTTTCATGAGTAATTAAAAAGAGTTATTCTAATGATGAACCTTGAATCGGTAGGCCAAGGGCACCCTTTCATGAATAATGATTTTAATAAAGAATTAACTACTCCACGGAAATTAATTCTTAGCACCGAGTGGATATTGTATGGGATGGAAGCTCTCCCATAGTAAGGCCGGGTTTCTAGAAGCAATCTCTTGAGATGGAAGCTCTCCAGTAAACAGGTCGGGTTTCTAGCAACAATCTCCTTATCCCATAAACTGCGTGCCCCCATAGGATATCTAGCTAGTGGATCCACCTAAGCTAAAATTATTGGTTCTACCTAAGGCAAGTAGACCAACCCTTTTCGATGTGGGAATCACCGGATTCCATGTTAAAGCTCACATGGTCTCATGTTGGTTAAGGCTTATTTTCCACAATAACAAGAAGTTTAATAATGAACTAAGGCATGTTTGAAGAAGTATCCCATAAGTGTTCAAAGGCTTTAAAAATGTTGCTAGTTTGCATTGAATATGATGTTATGACTTATGTTTTCCAACTATCTCTATGATGATGTTTACACTTGGTAAATTGCATGTTTTCAAATGAAATGTCCCTTTTTGCATGTTTCAAGTGTTTTTATGCATGGATACCATACTTAGTGCATTTTTGTACTAATGCCTATTGTTGCCTGCATTTTTCCCAAGTGTAGGGTCCGGCACTAGAGGTGATCATACTTGTGGCTAGAGCTTGGTGAGTCCTCATGGTTCGAGGACGGATTCATATATTTAGTTTCTTTCGTGTACTTTCCCTTTTGGACATGTTGTAAGGGCTAGGCCCTATTTCATTCACTATTATAATAGTTGGCTATAATGAGACAAAGTGTCTAGACTTCCGCTTTCTTTTATGAAAAAGTTTTTGAGACTTGAAATGTGTTTTACTCTTATGGTTCTATATATTATGTTATGAGGACTAAGTGGCTTGTATGGAGTCCTTCAGGGTTCTATACATCATGTTACATCTAGGGGCTATCCCTGGGTCATGACACTTAGATTGTTTATCATCTATCTTTGGACAAGATATATTAGATAATATTTCGAGACTACTATCTTTAAAAAGTTGAGGTTCACTTATAAAATGTTTAGCTATATAATAGATTAAGGTTGTAGTGACGTATTCCAAGATTTGATTTTCTATTATTTTCCCCGAAGATTCATTCTTTATAATTTAATTAATAGTTGTAGCATTGAATACACCTTGCCTATTATCTTCTATGAGATAGTTATACCACAAACTGTTTAATGTGCCAATAATCCCAGTTGTAATTAATGTCGTAGCTTGTTTATCTGATAAATTTTTCATTTTATATGCAGTAATGACTTTCGTCTCATCAAAATGTTGATTAAAGTCAATACTTACAAACAAATACCAAACAAACCACTAAAAGCCACCAACTCATCTCGAAAGCCTTGGGAACCAAACCAAAGGTCATTCTAGATGAAACTTGACATTCCGAAGCTAATTACATTGACAGAATTTCCATCCAGATGTGTTTACCCAAAATGTTTACCGAAGTTAAACTTTTGCCAAAACTCAAAAGCTAAAACGCCTAATGGCACAAACTCAAAATGAAATGATTCAAAACCCGAACGAACAATCTCATCAGACCAAAATGACCCTACCTTTTGACGTAAGTCAACTCTTTCATGCCAAAAGTGTCCGAAATGGAAAAAAGAAGTCAAAATCACCTGATCACCTCGGGAAGCATGCATCTATCACCCTACAAAAAGCGTTAAAGAAGCTACGGAAAAGAGAAAAACATTAAAAGCATACAAAATAGAAAAATGACCTCGAGGTTCATTAATATTGATTATTATTTCTAAATGTACTTGAAATAAACTAAAAATCACTTCGGTAAGCGTGCCATCCAATCCATCACCCTACAAAAAGCTTTAACGAAGCTACGGAAAAGAGAAAGACATTAAAAGCATATAAAAATAGAAAAATGACCTCGAGGTTCATTAATATTGATTATTATTTCAAAATTTACTTGAAATAAACTAAAAAACACTTATTTTAGGATGAAGGGGGTACGGAATAGAATAAAATTAAATTTGATGTCAGGATAATGAATTTAGATACTTTTAGAAAGTATTATTACTGTTTTGATCTTATATTATTTGTTAGCTTTACGAAAAATATTCGTCCTAATTAGTTTTAATTTACAAAATCAAGATAAAAATTAATCATTTTTTCTTATATTAACGTAAATAAGATAGGTAAGTGTTATTCTTATATGAAGTCTAATTTATTGAAGAATGTTAAGGAACAAATAATAAAGAATACCTTTTACTTATCATTTCTTAATATAGTTATATAAAAAAAAGTGTGATCACTAATACTAGATAGGGGAAGGAAGTAATTTAAAAATTCCTTTTGAGATCATCAAATCACTATAGTTCTAATAAATAATACGTAGATGGGTTTTCTTGAGTACTATGTATACACATAGGAAACTAGAAAAAACAAAACAAACATAAAAAAGTAATGGTAAAAGCTGGTCTAATGAAGTATGTCAGACGCATACTATTTCTTACGTAAAACAAATAGAATTTAACAGGGGGGGGGGGGGGGGGGGGGGGGGGGGGGGGGGGGGGGGGGGGGGGGGGGGGGGGGGGGGGGGGGGGGGGGGGGGGGGGGG